>VWZV01017068.1:150000-214485 GCA_013397155.1 Irena cyanogastra | reverse complement strand
ACAACAACTGCCAACAGTTGTGTCAGTGCAACTAAGGCAGCAGCAAACTGGGATATTTAACTGGAAATGACCTGCAAGAAAGAGGCAAAATTAGGACTCTAAAATCCCAGAGGGGAAATATATCACTGAAATTCACCCTAGGATGAAACAGCACAGTGGTGCTGAATGAAAGGTTCTGAAAGAACATATGCAAACGCTTTGCTCTGGTACATAAGGGATTGCCTTATGTTCTACAATATAATGCACACAGATTCAGATATAGTCAGTTTAATGTTTGTAAACTGGAAAACAAAACAAAACAAAAAACATAGCCTCTAGTAGCAATTCCTGAAGAGAAAGAAAAAAAAATCCTCAGAGTAAACTGTCAATCTACATTGCAATCTTAATAAAAAGGAACAGTTGAAAGGAATCAGGCCTCAAAGTAATAACTATGTCAGAAACTGGATTATCACAGAATAGCACAGAATTATTTTGATTTATGTTTGTAGTATAGAGAGAAATACCAGAGAGAGTGTACAATAAAATTTTACTAGAAAGAAGTCTCAGAATTTGGTCTTTGTACAGTTTGCTACTCGAAAGTCTTGCTCAAGAGGGCCATAAACCTACTTTAACGGAAGTTACTAATTTGCCTACTGTGTGTTGAGTCACCTAATTGTTGTTTAGGCTGATGTAATTGCTATGATAAAAGTAGTAAAATGAACTAAACTAGACTTTCAGAGCTTCAGAATGATACCCTCATTAAATTTAGAGATGATCACTAAATACAATCTGATTGGCTATTAAGAGATTTCCCAGTGTTAATTCTGCATAATAAAATATTTTACATCATGTAAGAGACAACACAGATAGAACAATGCCAAAAATGAATAGAGTTGTTTGAAGTTTGATTACCCAATGCATCCCTTCATTATAATTTTTTGATTTCTCTGTTCATAATTTTGGTTCTTTATAGGCCATTTCACAATTGAGCAGCTTCTAAGAAAAAGACTGATGCTTACAGGAAAGTGATGGGGAGGAGAAATACTCAACTTCTCCTAAGCATATGAATGACTCTTGGAGTGATTTTTGTTATTAAACAGACCTCTCTTTGCTTCAGTTTCCATATTTGAAAATATAATTTCTCTGCTTGCACAGCATGCTCTGAGTTTGAAAAATTACACTTTTTACTGGCCTATGTGAGGATCCTAAAATGCCATCTAAATATCGAAGAAAAGGCTTGGATACTGAATAAAACAGCAAAATGGAAGACTATAGTAAGAAAATCCTTACTATATGTGAGTAGAAAATAGTTACAAAAAAAGATGTCCAGGTTCTGCTAAAGTATTTTTGAAGGGGGATCTACCAGTTTTGTGTAGAAAAATAAATAGAGAGAAGAAAAATACCAACAGATAAAAGGGTATTCAAAATAAATTACTTTAAAAGCGATGTTCTGTATCTGAATTTTATCAATTTCCAAAACTACATACAAAAGAGCAAATTAAATTTGAGATGTTAACATCTGCATACTCCATCTATGGTACTGTGCTAGTCCACTTTAATGTCTCAGTATCTTTTATATATTATCATTACTAATGATTGTTTTATGTTCTCTCTTGAGTGAAAAAGAGGCTTCCTGAGTTTTGCTAATAAAATATACAAATATTTTAAAAAAATAAAATATGTATGTTTATAAAATAGGGACTATAATTGAATTTTCTTCACTTCCATTGTTGTGTAGAAGACAGTATTTAAATGTGTTTGCAGGAAGTCATGAATTTATATGTAAAAAATTCAGGGCATTCCTTGTTGCCTCTGAACTTTACCTCCAATATTACAGGATTCTGTGAGACAAAAGTATGACTAAAAAGATGCTACATAGATTCCTCTTTTAATTACCAGGAAAACTTGTTCATCTGGGAATCAGTAAGGTCTTTCAGGAGGGGCTGCTGAATCAACCCTGTATTTACACTGTTCTCTTTTCCTCTGAGATTTGTTCTCTTAACACAGCCCACTGAAGTTTTCATTCAACACTACTTGCAATCATGTTGAAATTCTGTATGTAATTATAGTTAGCATTTTATATGTCTGTTGTCAAGTTCTTCCTCACAACACCCATGCTGTTACTCTAAATGTATCAGAATTCCTCAATAGGCTCAGGCATGATTATAGCCATCATTGACCCTATATATTAATTTTGGCATAAATGACTCCTTGACCTTCATATTTGGTGAGTGAAATGCATTTTTTCTTGACAATTTGGGTTGAAATTAGACTTGTCTATTTGTAATAAGTTTTCTTTAGCTAGAAAATAACAGGCATACTGAATATGCATACTAAGTAATATGTGTTTTCTTACTCATGCTGATGAATTTTCTTTCAGGCATTAGACACTCCACACCTACAAGTCTCTCAGTTACTGCCTATATTTTAGGGGACAGTATATTTTACACAAATTTCATTGAAATCAAGTTTAAAAGATTTCATTAAATATTCTTTTTCACTGTTGAGATTTTTCATATTGAGAGATAGGGAAAATAGAAGACAAATGGATAGACAGAGAGCAAAAGTCAATCATCCTTTTCAAGACCAATCCAAAGAACATCATGGGCTCTAAATTCTACCTCTTGATGTCTACCTCTTGAGTACCATAAAGAAAACAAACACCAGATACAAACAACCAAATAGGATGCAAAGAAAACAAAAGCATCAAAAGGAAAACTGAATTTATGATCATGTTTGTAGGTGCAAAGCCTCCCCTGTATGATTACTGCATGCCCATCTAAATACAGCAGTAAATAATAGCAAAAAAACCCAAAAAAACCAAACCAAACCAAACAAACAAACAAACCAAACAAAAACAAACAAAAAAACCCAAACAAAAAAACCACCAAAAACAAAAATAAAAACCCCAAATCACTACATCATATCAATTAGGTACTTACTGTGCACTTCTGTAGCAAAAAATGCTTAATACAGATAAATTATAAAGTGAATGCATGTTTGACAACTTGTGGTCCATTTCCTTTGAAATATGCACTTAAATGTTAATATTAGATTCCATAAACAAAGGCCACCCACAACAAAGATGAAAGAACATAAAAAGCCTGAAGTTGACAGTATAAGTACCAAATCTGACGGAGCACAGCAGTTATAAAAACATAAAACATGTTGAAAACATCATAATTATAGCTGGTTAGAGATCAAAGAGATATGTGCAATAAAAGCAAACATAAACAATCAGATAAGACACATTAAAAAAGAGTTCTGCTGTAAACTTGAATGATAGCTATGAGGTAATATTTAGCTGGCACTATTCAATTAAAAATAAAATGATTTTATGGCATTGATTTTTTTCAATCATTTGCTTGCTTCAGTTTTAAAATTAAGCAATTATGCTTTGAGTATGAACACAGATATTTTGGATTTATACAGGTTTTAGGATGTAAGTATATATGTGCATATACATACATGTGTGTATATACATATACATGCATGTACACCCACATTATGCACATATTTGTAGGAGAGCATGTTCATATTACATAAGATTGTGAGGTAGAGATTTTATATGACATGTTATGGAAAACTGGTAACACCTGAGAGAAAAAATTTCATAACCTGCAGCATATCAGTGTGTATTACTCGAAGATAGTCCTTAAAGTGATATTATGGAAGTATGATACTTGAAATTTCAACAAAATGTGGCACCTGCAAGGTGAGAAGTACCTATCATACACTAAGTTCCATCAATTTTAAGGGTGTTTTTTTTTTTTGTTTTTTTTCAGAAGATATCTTGAATGACAGAATTTTCCAGAGTGTCCATGGTAACAGCTATCTTCCCCAATAGAGTCTACCCCAGAAAATATTGAACAGCAAGTGGATGTCTTCTAAATTTAGAAATAATTCCTTAGACAAAATGAGCTACACAGAAGAAATGTCTATTCACACCCACTGGCTATAAAAGGCCCTAAAGTGATCACCTTGTTATAAAAGTCTGGATCCATCCCTTTGCATCCCAGCTGCACATAAAATAAGCTGACCTGTGGAGCATAATGACATCCCATTGCTTTTGTCACACAGAACCACCAACAAATGTGACAGAGATGTAAACCTGGAAATCCACCACCGTACATTTACATTTGGAGTAAGGATGAGTGCTTGCCTTTTTTGGGCAGCTGGAAGAGGATGTAGGACCATAAAGTCTCAGCAGAAAGGCTTTCTGTGAAAGCTGTCTTTACAGATGTTGCCAGAAAAATCCAGATGTTGCCAAGAGAAAAGGACATTTCCTGGAAGCTCTGGCTAGTGGACCAATTACCAGACTAGGGTATTAAGTTACCAAAAATTTAAGTACCAGTTGAAAATGCCTTTGTGAGGACCTTATGAAAGTGAGAAAGATAATATGGACATACATTGTAAAAATTTTGAGTTTCTGGCCTCACAAAAATATTTCTTGTTCAGTTTTCTTAACTCAGATATGGAGAAGGTTAAAAATCAAAAGCAACTTATCTTGCATCCTTGAAACTAAAGTTTCCTAATTATTTGCTTGTTCACTTATTGGTACTGTTGTTTAAATTTCAATTATTCAGATTGTTTTAATGTAACAAAATAGATTAATTAAAAAATCCAACAAATTTCAGTAATCATTGATAACAAACTAATTTTGGGATTGTGCATTTCTTTGGAAATCCTGTGTAGAAAGTATTAACTTTAGTATTGTCTCCATCTTACAAAGTCTGGTCTGTTATCCTGTGATTGAGATCCCTATGGCTTTCCCTGGCTCCAAGCCGTAAGTCGTGTTTGTAGCCAGCTGACACAGTGGATGTCAGAGCTCCTAGTGAATGACAGATCACTTGGACGTTTTTGTCCATGACAGCCCAAGTAAGTGGTAAGAGGTAAAAACCAAGTTTAAAGATTGTCCTCTGACAGGAAAATCTGCACAATGAAGTGATGTCAAGAAAGAACTGCAGAGGACTGAGGTACAAAGTTCTCTAATCATTCCTAACTGAAATACTTTAGGTTTCCCAATGCCAGATTTACTTTTTCTTTTTATGTTGAATATTTCAGAGTCCTATACAGTGACATGTAAACAAGTTAGCATCAGTAGCAAAGCATCATAAATTAGGAAGATCTTATTTTATTTATTCTTTTTCTTTCACTTCTCCTACCTGGGGAGCTATTTCTTTTATTTAAACTGGATAATTCTGCTTGATCTGTAAACATGATCCCAAACACACAAATACTTTGAAGTACTACTATTATAATTACAAAAGTTTATTTTTTGCCTTATTGCACCTATTAATTGGAATATGCTTTTTTTTCCCTCCAAAGGCTAGAGCTAGTTAAAAATAAGAGATTGCTCCTCTTTCTTTTCCTCTTTGTCTCACTCCCTCTTCTATTCTGTAAATAGGTTGTGGGGATGTTTATTGTTTATGATGTAAAATGCAAAAGTTTAGTCAGAGTCCTTGAAATACACACTTGTGTCAAATTTGAAGACGACATTAGGAGTGCCACAAGCTGCAATGTAAATCCTACAGGAAAGGGGAGCTGTTAGAAAACCAAACTTAATTAACAGCATCTGAGCAGCATTCAGAGTATACAGGCACCTATCATCCACACAGACACAGACACTCGCTAACCCCAGAACTGTATTATCTGCCAGGTGTATACACGCTCATCAAATTCAAAGAGACAAACAGAGATTAAAATAACTTCGTGTATTTGATATATTGGTATTGATGAGCATGGCAATAAAAGTACCAGGCACGCTCCTCTAATAACAAACCAGTGAAATGCCTGGGAATAGGAATTTGAGATGGGGATGAGCATAATATAAAATTCAGGAGAGTAGTGGATCTGACAGGGGCTTCTGCTGCTGTCCAGAGGGTCCTTGACAGGTCCTCAGGCTTCTTGGAGTCCAGCAAGAAGTGCAGAGTCCTGTATTTGGGAAGAAATAATTCCAGGGAAAAATGCATGCTGGTGGCCATCAAGCTGGAAAACAGCATATCAAAAAAGGCTTGGAGTCCTAATGGTATTCTAGCTGAACTCAAGCCAGCCATGTGCCCACAATGCAAAGAAGGCTGGTGGGATTCTGGCCTTCATTAGAAGGAGAGTTGCCAACCCTCTTCTCAGCGCTGTTGAGGCCACATTTGGAGTATTCTATTCAGCACTAGGCTCACCAGTACAGAAGAAGCATGGAAAGGTTGAGAGAGTTGGAACTGTTCAGTCTAGAGCAGATAAGGTTCAGAGGAGAGTCTAAATAAGACAGGTCCAGGCTTTTCACAGAGTGCTCATTTGCAAGGCAAGAAACATTGGACACAAACTGAAACATAGGAGGTTCAGTTTGAACATACTGAAATGGTTTTCTTCTTCTGTGAGGGTGACCAAGCGTCTTGACCAAGGTACAAGGTTCCCAGGAAACTCATGGATTCTCCATCCTTGGAAATATTAAAAATGCTACCTGGATATGAGCCTTGGCAACTGGCTCCATGCGGTGCTGCTTGAGCAGAGAGGCTGGAACAGCCGACCAACAGAGCTGCCTTCCAACCTCAACCATTTTGTGAGTCTGTAAAATTTGGTTTACAAAAGTGTTCTTATTTAGGGTTCAACTACTTTATTGATGAGATAGTATTCAATCAGAGCATTGCTGAGTGATAGGAAATTTTAAGAGGAAGTGTTTAAATTTTGGAGAATGTCATATGTGCTCTAAGAAGGGTGTGAAATACTGCTTTGGGACTTCATGTCCAAACAGTGATATCCCACAGTGTATGATGGGTCAATGAGGGGAATAGCACAGGTTCCACTTCTGCAAAATGCTTTCAGGGGGGGAAGAAGGTGGCCAGTGACTAATTAATTTATAATATTAAAGCAAGGAGACAGAAATTCTTAGCAGTGCTTAGCACCACTTGGGATTCGGAGTGAACAAGTAAAAATTATTCTTGCATTTGTTCAAATACTGTTGAAAACTCTGCTAATGAGATCTGTTAGTTCTAGAAAATAGAAAGGATTGAAAGAGTACATTGTGTTATTGGGAATTATATATTTCTGTGAAGAATCTTGTTGTCTAATTTGAAAGTGCTAGGGAATGTAAATTGTTAGGGAAACAACAACAACAACAACAATAAAACCCTAACCAAACAAAGCTAGAAAAATCCAGAAAGCCCTTAAATTAGTATCTGCCTGGTCTTTGAGGTATATATGGTAGACAGTAAAGAATAGATAAAATATATTTACCAGCTTTAAATCAAGGACCACTACAATCACTCAATTTCACCTGGGGTTTAGTGCAATAATTGGAGAAATATTTTGTTGTTATTAAGCGTATCTCCCCCTATAACATGTGTAGGAAAAGTATCAGAATAAAAACTTGGTATTTTAGGAATCTGAAGATTTTAATTCTCCTTCTCAAGTACCATGATTGCTAGATGTATTTTTGACTAGCAAATTGTGCCCCTAACTTTGAGGAACACCTTATGATGGGAAACAAAAGAAATCAACTTGATAGTCACCACAGTAAGTGACTGATCTGATTTTGTCTTTTGGTTGTTAAGGGCTCATGACAACTTTGAAATTCTGATGAACATTTTCCATTGGAAAGAGATAAAAGAAAGTCAAAATTAAAACAAAGACAGGTAAGAACTAGAATCTAATCAACTTAATTTAGAAGAAAGACTTTTTTTTATAATGTGTAGTGTATTATAAACAAATACTTGATAAATTGTAGTCAGGAAGAGGATAAAAAGCACTATACTAATTATTTTATATTAGAGTAACAATAATATAATAATGATGAAACAATAATAGACTTTTTCATGTCATTATAAATATTTTATTAGAAAATTCTGTCACAAGCTGTGAAGAGAAAAGGACATACAAAAGTCCTCAAAATTAGAAAATGAGAGGCAGAAATCTGAAATGTTTCAGAGTAACTGCCAAAAATAGATTTCATTATCCTTCCTTGTGAAATGTATTGAAGTTTGTGGAGGCTGTAACTGCATTCTCCTCAAAAATCTTCCCTTATATGGTGTAAACAAGATAAAACATTTTTTTCTTTTCTAGATATTATGACTCTTAAATGAATTAATAATCCTTTTATTAACTAGTTAAGCTAGAAATTATTTGGCTGAATTTGGTGTAGTTTTGAGTAGGAATAACAATTTTTTTTCCTGCTAGCACACATGGAAAATATACTGAAGCTTAAAATGGGTCATAGTTGGTTCAGAATACCTCTTTCCATCACATTTCTTTCCAACCTCTGTTTAGACAGTATCCTAAAATTGTCAGAAAAGTTTAAAATATACTGTAAATAACAACCATGAAGTTCTGAAACTGGTGTCACATTTGCCTGTTATATGTTATGCTTTTCTGATAATAGAAGAGGAGATAGGATCTCATGTATTTCTCCGTTGCTGGATGGCATTAATTTATACCATTTTTTTTCTAGAGAGTCTGTGTATAGTGGTTCACCAGACAGACAAAGAATTATTTATGGACTGTAAAATATGTGGCTGCTATAGAAGTAAAATTTTTCCTTTAAGCTCCTGCTTCTGTGGATCTAGCTATTTCTACACTTAGTAAAGGAGAAGGGCATGACAATTATTTCACTAAAATTAGAATCCAAATTAAATTAACTTCCTTTTTTTTATTTTTTAATTTCAATTTTTCAAGAATAACTGAAGTGTATCTCAAAGAATAAGTTGGAAAGGTTTATGTGTAAAAAATGCTGGATTTTCCAAAGTTATTTTTTCATTCACGTTGTTGTGGAACTGATTTTTATACTGTTTTTAATGAAAAACATATTCAAAAGTCTGCCTTACGAGCAAAACTAAACTTTCCAGTCTAAATAGAGAACCAACCTCAGGAAAACAAACAAAGTGGGTAAAGCATTGAATACTTAGTAGGCAACACAACACTTTTATTCAAATTTCTGCTCTGCCTAGTGCAAATCTGGCACTTGAATCTTTGCCTTCTACATTGCAGGTGAGTGTCCTAACTCAGTTTTAAAAGTCGTTATGGGTCTTGCCTCTGTCTCAAATTGAAAAAAAAGAGAGAAAAAAGAGTGCAAATAGCTTATAATTCTTTAGTGGGGTCCAAGAGTAGAGGTGCAGAATATTCTTTGGATGTGTATTAATGGGAAATAATTTGACTCCCTGATACATGCCTCAGCTCTGTCCTCTGAGCAGCCACACAACACATCCTAATTCATTTTGGCGATCTTCTTTAGAGAAAACTAAGTAATGTCTTCCAAGTGAATCAGGCTGCAGCTCTGAGAATCTGCTCTCTACAGGAAGTGTGAATGATGTTAAACGAACTCTTTCAGTTCTTCTTGGAAACTACATCATTGACTCCTCCTGTTCCGTGTCTTTTTAGAAAACTGACATTTCTGAGCACAATACCAAAAGACATGCAGCAGGCTGTTGGAAGCATGCTGCAAAACATCTTTCTGATCATTTCCATATTATGCTCAAGATATTTAATTAATGCTAACAATAAAATTATATATGCTCAAGGGACATGGGAGCACCATCTGTCACTCATAGAGAGACCAAGCGCGCTCTGTAGTGGATTGGTCTTCAGCCATGGGAATGTAAACCACTCTGTGTCACCTGAACAGGAGGACAACAATCACTTCTCAGCTGAGTTTAAATACAGTTTAAATACAGTACTTTGCTTGATTCAGAACAAGGGCTCAGCATTAGTTCTGTTTCATCACTACTGAAAGTACAAACTGCAGTACTGACAAAGGGGCATCGTCAGCTTCTCACAAAAGAAGGCTCTGTCTCCTGTGTACATAAGTTCTGAGAGTTCTGAGAGAGTCCAGACTTAAGACAAATCTCTCTCCACTATTCCAAATTGACACCTGGATGCCTCAGAAAACATTCTCCAGCATAACTCATGAGTATCTATTACTCCTCATGTGCCATATAACTGTAAAACCAGTTATCACAGGGAAGATTAAAAACAAAAGTTTAAAAAATATTTTGCCTGAAAGGGTTAAGTAAAAGTCCCCACTGTAGAGACTCCTTTTACAGAACTTCTCTTTCATCCCCAGTTGTTGGTGGTTAGTCTGAAAAGATGAGGTGTTTAAGTGTGCTTCTTGCTAACACTATTTCATTGCCATCATAGGTGGACAGAGACAGCATCCTGAAACAGAAGTCCCAGCTGGTGCTACAAAATTTTTTTCAGCCACATTAATCACTCCACTGAAGTTTGGCTTGTGATACCTTGCATACAGCAAAACAAATAAACTCCTGTATCAATAACTCATTCAACCACACAGAATTCTACTTACCACATGACTGAACATGCTATTGATTTTGAACTAACACCTATCCAGCTTTTCCATCCATCCAACAGTACTGGCTGGTTCTGTTTCTTTACATTTCAGCTCCCAAACTTTTCCTTTTCCTTTATCCTTTCTAGCCAGCTTCCCTGGTAAAGTCAGAAGTGGGTGCTTTCCAATGATTTGTATTTTAGCCAGTGTATTATGTGCATTCAGAAATTCCTTGTATGATGCAATAGGGTTTTTTTAAGGACATTAATGGTAACTTATTTGTAGTACAATATATATAATTTTCTCCAATTCAAATTAATATTTAAAACAATATTTTGTTGAAAACAAAGAATCATTGGAAGACTTAATCCAAAATAATGTTTCTTAACAGCAAAATTTTGTAGTTTAAGGGACTGAGTCCATCAAAGCACAGGAATTTCCACGATCTGGCTCACCTAAAGTAGACTGAGCAGCACACTGTGAAATATACTGTAAGGAAAAGCCTTATGGTGGTATAAAAATGGTGTAAATAATCAGAAGAGTTCCCTATTTCCATTTTTTTTTTTGTACATTTGAAGTCAATGTAGAATTCATATAAGGTCGAATGAGTGACTGGACAGTTGTGCTAGAAAGTGGACAAGGAGGGAAACCTTGTGTTGCAAGAGGTTTCACAGAAAAAAGAAATTAGAAAATAAAATTAGTCATTGAGGAAAAAATCTTAGTTTGCAAAGAGAAGCCCTGTAAGATTTTTTTTTAGGTTGTAGCAAAGAAGATTTATACGGTAAATATAATTGTATTTGGAGAGCTTAGCATCTGTTATTCTTTCATATTGATTAAAATACTTTAAATATCAAGATTCATGTGACTGAGACAGCACTAGCTTGAAATAAACTGTTACTTTCTTGATATTAGCTGAATGCTTTGCAATACCTAAAAGATAAGAATTAAACAGATATTATTCATTAAAAAATGGCAAATGGAAATAGGCAAATGGATTTTTTCAGGAATATAAAATATGCAGTCCTTTAAGGCTTGATTTTTAGAAAAAAATTCTGCAAAGATTTAACACTAAAATCACCGTATATTTAAGATATAAGAATCATTTTTACAATCTTTCAGTTGTCATCTTTAACATTACAGCAAGGGTATCTCCTTTCAGTTGCTTCTATATTTAACTTTTTCTCATTTAACATTTCCTCAGTTTAAATGAGAAATCTGGTTTCTACAGTAAATCTATTCCAATCCTATGATATTTTGGGACTTTATTCTTTTTTAGTAAGGAATACTTATACCCTTACTGGGTAGATTTAGGAAAGCAGTAAAGTATCTGAGATTAAACTAAAGCTGCCAAGTTGATCTGCAACAGAGGTTAAATAGAGTGATGTTTGTAAATCCTAGAATGGGCATCTCATATTCTAACAGCTGTCCTTCCATGAAGAAGTATTATGCCTTAATGTTTTCAAGCAGCATCTGTGTGAATGTATTTCATTGTAAAATCCTTCAGACTACTCTAGCTCCAGTACACATTGGCAAGTGGGGGGCAAGTTGCACCTGCCATTTGCATTGCTGTGGGAAACAAGGTCTTGTCCCTACCTGTGCCTGGGGGCCAGAGTTGAACACTGACTTCAGAAGCAGCCAGCAGCCACAGGCTGGGGTTGCTAAGACAATGCTTTGAATAGACACATTTCTTATACCATCTTTTCTGATACCCATTTCTGGATGGTCCCTGACCATCCATTGGTGAAAGGGCGTTATGGCTATCTCAAAATATAGCAGGTGCTTCTCACAGGTATCCATGCAAAACCCCTATTTTCATGGTCTTAATCATTCTTTCAGAAGACTAAGGGAGTGTTTAACAGAGGAAGATGGGACATGATTTAAATTTGGCAAAAAAAACCGCAAAAAAAAAGTAAGCAGACTTCTAGAAATTGATTTAAGGCTATATTTCTCTACCACTCAGGGGAGAGCAGCCTATGACATGGTGTATGAAAGAGAAGGCAAGGGAGACTGACATACTAATCCCTCTTGTAAGCAAAAGAGTAGAAAAGTGTCTAGAGAAGTGCAGGGAATGATCAAGTCTTTGACCAGGAACAAAAGGGAATAAACTGCTTTGTGAAAGAAAATAAAACAGATCAAAAAGAGGAGCGAATGGTCATGGCTGAGTCACTGTCTGTTTACTAGTTTACTCCTGGGTTTTTACAGCTGTGAGTCAGAAACCCTAGAGAAATGCAGGAAACAAGGTTTTACACTGCCTTTCCATCCTCTGTTGACATGCTTCTATGACTACTGAAAGTAGTAATGACAATCAAATCCTGAAAATTTTAACTTTACTAAATGAAACACACAAAAAAATAGTTCTGCCAAATTTATTTTACTATAACCAGATTTCAAAGAAGTGTATAGGCAGACTCTACAAACTGAATTTGAGATCTTTTATTTTAAAAATCACTGTGCAGCGCTTGGTATTAGATGCAGTTAAACTACATCTGATTAAATGAGCTGAAGACTGGGAACAAGACAGCTTGCAAGTATAACAAATGTCTAGTTAAGTTTTAGAAAGCACTGATCAAAAAGCCTAGTTTAATTATGCACCTCATTATTTCTCTTCTTTCTTTAACTGTTGTATATTTCAGCACGTTCTATATAAAATTGTTGAAATAAACTGTTTTACCAAAGGGTGCTTTGAGTGCACAAATATGGTACCAGATGCCCTAGGACACTTGAGACATGCATGATCTTGGCAGAGGCAACACAGGACTGCAGGAAATCTATGTATTTCTAGAGATGCAGATGCAAGCCTGAAAGGATGATAAAAGGTTCCTAGCCTGTTTCTAGCCACGTACATTTAGGCAACTGATTCCAACATCAGGTCAGGCTGACTGTCGTAATAAAGTGTATAAAGTATAAACTTTGGGCATCCAAAGTTTTATCTGCAGTGAAGTTCATGAAATGGCAATTCCCATATTTGTGAAGTTTTAGGTTATAAGTGGCTTTAAATTGAAGAGGTTTATATGGTTTAAGTAGGCCAGAATTTGACAGTAGTGTTTTCAACCCGCCACTTTTCTTTTTCAATGGTCTACAGTAAATCTGGAGTTGTTTATTTGAGGGTTTTTGCAAGTAGGAGAGATGGGGAAAACTGTGACCAAAAAAAAGCAGGTAAGAAAGCCCCTTCTACTGTGTCTTAATTCACACGGCTCATTGTTGCCATCCAACACCTTCATGCTGTCGTGGTTCAACCATGTCAGGCAGCTAAGAACCACATAACTACCTGCTCACAACCTTCCCCTCCTGCTAACCACAAAACCAACCAAAAAACCCCAAAACAAACGAAGAAGAAAAAATCACTTCTCCTCCACCATCCTCCCCAAACAAAAATACAAAACCCCCAAAAATCCACAAAAAAACCCAAAAAACCCAAAAAATTCCAAAACACACACAAAACCCCTCAAACCAACCAACAAACAAAAAATCCCCCACAAACAACCAAAGCCAAGAGAAATAAAACAAGTGAAGAAAATGCAATTGTTTGCCATCAGCCAACTGATGCCCAGCCTGTATCCAAGCATCAGTATCCCTCACATCATGATTTTTATTCCTGAGCAGGATGCCATATGGTAAGGATGATGTCATATGGTATTCTTTTGGTCATTTGGGGTCACCTGTCCTGGCTGTGTTCCTTCCCAGCTCCTTGTGCACTCTCAACCACCTCGCTGTAGGAGTGGGGTGAGAGGTAGAAAAGGCCTTGGCCCTATGTCAGCACTGCTCAGCAGTAAGGAAAACATCTGCGTTATCATCAGTTCTCAGCATGGATCCAAAAAACAGACCCATAGCAGCTACTACAAAAAAAAAAAAAAAAATCAATCCCAGAATTGTATCTTTCCCAGCCTAAACCAAGTGTTTACAGCATGTGCACTGCAAATCTGCATTTAATTACTATTGCTAATGTAATTTATGCCCCTTTTGAATTTAGGAATTAAATGGTTTCCATGCAAAAATAAGAATTATCCTCTATGTCCTGGTTTTTACTACTTCTACTTTTTACCTTACTTTCTCCCTGTTCTTTCTAGAATTTTCATATTTCTTTCAAGGTTTTTTTTTTCCTTTTTTTCTTTCTTATATATATCAATATTATTCACATTCCTTGTTAGCTTACTTTGCTCTCTATTTCCCTGGATGGAGTATATCAGAATAAATTTTAATTGTCAGTTCTTCCATTATTTCAGTCTCCCTAATATACTTCCTCAGTGCTATAGAATACCAGCCAAAGTTTCACAGAGTATTTCTCCTTCCCTCATAGTCAGACTTTCTGACATCAAACCCAGTGCACTTCTTTCTCTGCTAAGAAGTCTCATAAGTACACCAAATCTGAAGACTTTTTATTTGCTGCATAGTGCATGTTCTCAATATCAACCGTGTTTATACCTGTCTCAAGTCATTGCATTATATACAGAACTACCTCTAACCATGTAGGCTATTTAGCAGAAAAACAAAACCAAAAGTACTGAATAAAATCACTCTTTCCCCTTCACCTCCCTCCCAACAATTTATAGCTTCATGGAAAAAAAATCCTCTTAAGTTTTTGCTTAGTTTCCTTCAAAATCAGTATCAAGGTAATTACTTTTCCTTTGATAAAGATTAAAGCCAAGCTCTTAGAGACCATGCTGAGTGTACTGCCATATCTGCTCTAACTGCCCAAGAGATCTGTAGCTACATCAGTGAATTACCTGACTGCCTTTATTATCCAAATTTCTATCAAAACTTTCTCTACTGTCATTCCAAGCATTTATGCCATTTTTCTCAGCAGATTCTATTTCATTTCTCAGTAATGTTGCTATTCTTGCCTCCTGTTTTTTTCTTATCTGTGCCTTATATCCTGACACTTTAAATCATCATGCTCTGTATTGATTCAGTAAAGTGCACTGTTCCACTCATTTAGTATTGTACATATAAGTGAAAATCAACAAAAGTGTTTATGGGAAGTGAGGAGGACTGACAAATATGTCATTCTCAATTCTCAAGTTTTACCCTGATTAATGGGTGAGCGCTCAACAATATGAATAACGATCGCTGGTTTCACAACTGTCCGTAGGTGCCTGGCTGAATAGGATTTTGGTGCCTGAGCCCCTGGTGAAATCAATGAAAATTAGAATAGTTGTCCCTAAATAGCCTGGCATTCTTGTCTGCTGTAATAACTACCAATAGGACAGATACAAGTTTCTCTATGATATTTAAATATGTGTGAACAAAACTCAGCATCTCATAAATTTGCAATGAGTTGTGAAATGAGAAGGATTGTTAAGAACCTGATCCTTCAAAATCATATGGTTGTTTTGGTCTATAACAGAGTAAGTAGATAGTTTTGTTGATTTTGATCACAGTTTTTCTTCTTGTGTTTTAGACTGTCATGTAGACAGTGTCTTTCTAGGAAGACCTCTCATACTGACTATACCATAACGATGAAGTCTTATCATCACAAGACCCCAGAATCCTGCAATCTACAGTACTTATGAGGAAATTAAGAGCTTCAGTGGATGGAAGTACTACCATGGTGTTGACTGGAAAGAAAATCTTCTATATACATTCCCTAAAAGAAAAGTAGGGGGGAAAAAAGTGACAATCTGATATTTACCCGTGAAAATTGTCAATATCGAGGAAAACACACATTCCACATTTAGTAGATTTTGATGGAAATTTATCAACAAGTTCTATTAAGAATCTCAATATATTAAAATGTCCTTAAAAGGAGAGAGTAAAGCTTCCAACCAGATAGGTTTATTTTAAAAAAATGCAAAACCAGTATGTATGTAAAACAAGAGTAATGTTTTACTATATTAAATAAAAAATAGATTGTTTTCCAAAAAAGCTTGGTTTTCTCATCTAACTTCGCATGTCTTTTAATCTGTCAAATTAGTGTGCAAGGATTGCTATCCTCAATTTTTCACTGAGTATTGACAACATACTGGCAGTTGTCTTTTTTCCTCAGGATAGGAAGTAATTGCAGTTTCAGGGGGTTTTTAATTATTATTTTAAAGTATCTCTTATAGTTGCATTTGGTTTTGTTCAATATAGAGGTGCATATCATTTAATGTATTGAACATCTGCAACATCTTTGACCTGGGGGAGTAAAACAGGAACTATAAGATGCATGGTCCTGATGCAGCAACATAAATATATTACTGACTATTAAATGTAAACATTTATCTCTATAGTTACTGCTGCATGGCATCTTACTTTCCACAGCTATTTATAATTCTGTATTAAAAGTCTCTTAGGAAAAAAAAAAGTGGAAAAGTGGTACCTTTTTATAGCTATCAGCTTTTTACATGAACATCACTATACTATCCTTTTCTGAGGCAAATACTTTCTCAGCAAAAAAAAAAAAAATTCTAATACAACTTCATCAACAAAAAAATGGTATTTTAGATTGACTATTCCATTTGTTTATGTTATGCACAGTCCTTAACACCTGGGAAAAGTGAGTTAAAAAGAGATGCAAAAGTATAGTTGGGTGCCCATAGAGATGGTGGATGCCTCATCCCTGTAAACATTCATGACAAGTTTACACGGGGCTCTGAGCAATGTGATGGAGCTGAAGATGTCCCTTTCAACCTACACCATTCATTCTGTGATCCTATAAATAGTCTACACCTAGACAGAGAAGTAAGCAGCTACAACTACTGCAAGGCAATAGGAGGCCCAAAGGATTACTTCCCTATAGTGTTCTGTTGCTGAAAACCTCATGTTTATGCAGTAAGAACAGCTTCAACTTCAACAAAGATCTAAGTGGCTGTTTAGTTAGCAGGTGAATCCTCTTTCAGAAGCAGCTTCCTGTTTGTGCCGGTGCTAGGGCTAAAGTGTGGACTGAGCTTCTGTTTTCCCCCTCAGGATCTACTCGCAGCTGTTTCAACCTCAGCAGTAGTTACAAAAATAAGTAAAACCTCAGTTGCACTGCTCACTGCTTCCAGAAGCTTGCAACAATGGAGCATCTTCATGCGTTGGCTTCTTGCCTCCATCAAAGGGTGGCGTGCTTTTTAAGTGTTCTTTGGTCTCATACTCTCTTCTGAAATATGACAGATATTTCTTTAGAAGAAAATATTTTATGTTCGTCCAATAATTCTACAGTAGGCCCTTAATGCTTAATTTAATTTCTTTAATTCATTTTTGTTTGAAATTTGTGGATGAAATATATAAGCTATACCAGCTTAATAAATTACATTCAGCAGCTGATCCTCCGTTAATGTATGTGCACTCCTAACCCAGCCTACTGCAAGACAATACAATTTATTGTAAATTTCAAAGGAAAAATTTGCATGTAATCTGCATTATTTGGCAATCTAACTAGGCCAGGAATAATTGGCTGGGCTGTACCTTACCTTATGTCTGCTTTATTTAATCATGTGTGTTTGAGCCTTCTGGAAATGCCAAATACTCATTTAAAGTTTATGTTTGTGATCATGAAAAAAAGTATCAAATACATATAAAATTTTCTAAGAATCTGATGCCAGCAAAACATACAGTTAGATCTTTTGTATTTCTTTCTTTCTGTTCTTAATTCCACGTTTCTCCACTTATTTCCTGAGGCAATGCTGTTTTCTTCATTGACCTAAGAGTTATACAAGATTCAGAATGAGAAGAGTTAACTCATTTCCTTAATATATTCCCTTCTCTTTTTTTTATCACCTCTCCTTACGGTCACTGGTCTTTATGTCAGCTCGTTTCTCTTATGCTATGCCTTTAATACACTTACCCTGCCACTTACATGACTGCTCATCTTCCTCTGTCACTTCTTCTAAGTCTAAAAACAGTCATGTGTGCCATCAGTGAAGCTCACATATTCATTTATCATTTGGAAGCAGGCTGGTTTTTTTTTCTAAAATCTGATCCCTTAGCACTACAGCCAACCAGTTCTTGCAGTAATCATTTCCCACATTCTCCCCTCTAAAGAGGATTAATCCTATCTTTAATACTTCTTTTCCCTTCCTCTGATAAATTGTAGGGGAGAAGGCTGTTTGTGGTCAGCACTCCTCAGGCTGGCAACTCTGCAATCTGGTTCAATTTCTTTTTCCTTCTTTTAAATGCACAGGTGCTGTATTATGGTTAGGCTCTACAAGCAATCAATCCCTTTTCAGCCAAATTGGTAGGGGAAGATATTTTTTGTCATGACTTTTAACTGGTACTGGAGAAGTACACATTTAGTTGCAGATTTTTCTGACTGACTGTGAGCAGCTCATCATTTCTCTGTACCTCAGATCCAAGTCAATAACATAGAAGAAAAATATTTTCTTCTTCTCATTTTTTCTCAGAATGTTCGTAGAAAAAAATCCACTTTGATAACTATTAGTTAGAACTAGAAAGCAAGTATTAAATATTAATTACAATTATCTGCTCATTTCTCAGGGAGAATAGCAGCTGTGGTCTTTTCTGCCTAGTTTTCTTGAAGCAATTTTAGAATAATGAGTGGTATTCTTCCTTGGTTTTTGACATAGAAGAGTTATATGAAGATACTTCTTTCACAAAATAATCCTTACCCTTTTCCACAAAAAAGATAAAAAAAAGTTTAAATAACCTTTTAAATGAAATATTGCAATAGTCCAACACTTTAAGGATGAAAGTGCAGTTTTCTAAAAGGTCAGTTCAATCCCCGAAAACGTTTTCAGTTTAGACAACACATTATGGACTCTGTAGTGTCTAGTAGAAATTTTCAGCACCACTAACAATAGGAAGTAAATTCTAGTCACTCACAGTAAGATGGCAATGTGGTGACATTTGATGCTTGAATATGTGTGCTTTGAGTTACTGCAAGAACCAACCCGCTGAGGGGAGAGAACCTTTCCTTAGCTAACTGCATGAATTTTAGATATAGGTGAAAAATAAAACCAGAACATGTTATAAAATGGTTGCAAGTCATCAGCCTGCATGGCAGTTTCCCCCACCCTCATTTAGTAAACAGGAACTGAAATTTATCAAATTAATAAATCCCAATGAAACCAATAATCTGACATTTTCTGTACAATTTTATTTGACAGATCTTTTTATCTTTTTCTTCCAGTGAGCCACTACCATTATGTTTTATTTTCCAGATGTATGTCCTTGCTCTTTTAAAACTACAGCAGTTCCACTGCGCAGTAAAGCTATAAATTTATAGAACATTCTTCTAAAGTGCCTGCTTGTTTCATAATTCCACTTCCGTATCTTTAGTTGTTCTAAAATATATTGAACTGTCAGTGTGAGGGTCAGGAGATTAGAACACTTTGTAGCTTCTCTGCCAATGCCTTTGTTTAACTTGGAAAATAAGCTACACTACCAAGGGAGTGATGAAATAAAGGATACATAGAGTCACAAAGGCATAAAAATTTTAAACACTGTATACCACAGACATTTCTTAAGAGACAGAGCGCTATATCCACATGTATTTACTTTGGGCATCCACCAGCAAACTGTCTTAATTAAAACTTGTAAAGAATACAAAACAGCACACAAAGGTTTTGCAATTTAAAAAACCAATAAAGTTGCTCCCTGCTCTCACAGTTACTGTCTCAAAGAGCCACCCTCCTTTTGACCTTGGTATATTACACACATTGTCTGACCCTGGTTTACTCTGAGTTAGTTTAAATTTCATTTAATCATTTGCTTTTACCTGGAAATCAGCAAACCTCATGGGGATTTCTTGCAGTTTTTTGAGTGCTTTCTGGTTTTTCATAATATTGAAGGCAAACATTACATGTTTTCTTATCATTTCCTAGGAAACAGGCAGGATGAATATAAAACGTCTTGCAGAACTCCTAAAAGGACAAAAGATCACAGGATAATATTTATTAATATCTAACTTCAGTTTACACTTAAAACTATGTTTATACTGACATAAAACTCACCCTTTCAAATTATAACAATTTCATGAACACTGATAATGAATTAGAAAGCCATAACAAGGTGTGAATATGAATGACTTTGTATTTGTGGGAAACCTAATGGTAAAATATTGTGATAGAGAGAGACCATTTATGAAAGACCTTTGTTAAGCTCAAGAGATGAAGGTGTTCTAAGAGGCAAGGAGAAATGGAAATTGTCAACATTTTAGCTTATGTTCAAGTATGTGTGACTTTGTGGTGACAATCCAAGACTTGTTATTTATGAAGCTTCACAAAACCTCTAAAGCCCCTGCCTTATTCCTGGAACATTTTTTGGTCCAGTTTGTCTAAAAATTGTCAAGTTCACAGTCCAAATACAACCAGAAAAATTACAAATCAAAATTTACTCTTGAATATACTTATCAGTTATCTGCCTACAGAATACCATGGGAAGCACAGATCACAGGCCACCTCTAACAAATCAGAATCTTCTGAAAATACCTCCTCACTCTGTGGAAAACATCCAGGTCACAACACAGACAAATGATCATTAGTGCCTCCCTCCATTTTTATCTAGGCTTCGGGAAAACCTCTTTATGAGTGGTTATTCTACAATGAGCTTCAGCTATTTTCCCTTTTTTCCTTACTTCACTTGTTGTCTCCTCTTGTCGAAATATTTATAAATGTAAAACAATTAAATTTAGAATAATTAGAATTTATTACAAGAATGAGACTTAGAAATCACACACTGAACAAAGACCAGTGTGATTTTCCAGTTAGCTTAGTGTTTAGATGTCAAGTTCTCTGAAGGAGGAAAGAGGACAAAACCAAGTTCTCACCTAAATTTGTCTTCTATGTATACCCCTTGAAATCTCTCTGAAAATGCTTAGATATAGCACATCTATTTTTTGGCACAGCTTTTACAAGATAAAGCTTGATTTTTTTTTTTAATTATTTTTACATCTCCTCTATGTGATGATCATTTTGAATAGATGACATTGCCTTTTTATTTGTATTTGAGTATTTCCCTGAACACACCCACTAAGAACCATTCTGCAGAGGTACGCTTTTAAGACCATTGCTTTGAAGAAGTCACCTTTCTCAGAACTGCAGGCTCAACTTCTAGCTCAGATGTGTCCATGGCACAATTCTTGCACTTCAGACAATCACTTCCAGGCTTATTCCTTACCTGTATCTCATACCTAGCAGAAGATCCTTGTCAAAATCCCTGCCATTGATATTTTGACTTTTTTCAGTATATATATTCTCCAACTCTTTCGGTCTCTAGTGTCTGAACACAGATGAATCATGAATCAATAAACACATGTAAAATTTGTCATTTTAACTCTGTATATTTTCCTGTTGACCAATATAGATATGTGCTGAGGATGGTCGTATGTATTTTGAGATCTAGTTTTTGCATAAACTGAAGATGAGGAGAGAAAAATCTTTGAACTTGTGGAATAGATGGAAAACCACCATAGAGAGAGACATTTGGTTTGTACTGCAGCAATTTAATACTGTGCTTTACTCAGAAAGTTATGTATCATACACATGAATCACTGAAGGCGCAATGAGTGTGCCTTGCAAGAAAGAAATGTTATTCTGCAGGGTAGGTAATTCTGTGTATTTTAAGAACAGAAAGCTGTTCTTATTCACATTTTGATTCTGATGTTTGTTTTTTTTTTAATTGTCAGTTTTCATAATGTTAGTATGTAGTTTGGTCCTTTGATCCTTTTCATTCTTTTTTTTCTTTCTTGCTTACTAGTTTTCGACAGAACATCTCAAAACAAACAAAAGCACACACAAAAAACCCCCATGCCACCAAAACCAACAAACAGCAACATAAAAACCAAAATACCAACCAACCAAAGAAACCAACAAAAAACCCAACCAACCAACCAAAAAACATAGAAAAGTGTCTCTGATATTATTTTCTTTTAATCCCCAACAGGAAATAACTTCAATACAGTGAAAGGCAGATATTACCAAATAAGTGCACATAAAAAGATTTTTAGTATACCACTAGGCAGCTAACTAATTTAAAACTAGAGAATATTTCTCTTTTGATTCCATTTAAATATTGAGTCAAACAAGTTATAACACTCACTTTAAACCTCAGGACTAGATCCGGGCAGGCAGAACAGTGAATAAGTTTTCTCAAAGCCTAGAAAGTAGCAAAACTAAAAGTGCCCCAAAGGAAGGGAAATTCTCACCAGGAGTTCATGTAGAGAGAGAAAAAAAAGAGAGAGTACTCAAAAGAGACTTCTGAGGCCTTAGCAGAAGAAAGGATCTAAAGTTATTGCTCTTAACTTTTGACCTGGCACTACAGTCCTTTGAGACCTCTACCTCCTGGATGAAAGGGAAAGAGAAAGAAAAGATGGGTCTTAGTCTCACCTGGACAAATAAGACTACTACATTCTTCAATTCTCTGACCTTGGCTATGTGATTTTCCTTGTTGGGTAAAATAAGCAGCAGCAATATGTGCATATAAAGAAGATATCAAAGTTCAGACAAGAGTGAAATAATTTGGGATTTTTATATATTTAGGCTCCTAAATAATGCACATTTCTAGCTACACAGAATTTCTTAAAGCAGCGTTATTCTCAAATCACATTTATAGGGCCAAAGTCTTCAAATATCCACTAAAGCACTTCATTTTGGACATATAAATAGTTTTAGAACTCTGTCTCACTGAAAATTACTTCAGAGACTGCAGTTCAGCTTTCATTTGGGTATTTGTTTATATGTAATCTGGATTTTTCTTCTTAAGTAATTGTGTAATCCAGGGAGAACATACTATTTATCTAAATATCTAATCTTACTTACATAATGTAGTGCATTAATCCATTAATGTGAGTTTATTTTATTCTACTCAAACTAAAGAGATGTTAAAGATATCTGGTTGGAATTTTGATTCTGCTGTAGTTAGTTTACTTCAGTAGATTGCAACCAGTTTCCATGTGCTTTTGCAAAAACTTGTGTCTTATATTTCTTTAATTTCCTTAAATTAAATTTTTTTTCTTTGTCTGGAAATCAAAATTTTTCTTTCTTAATAAAAAAAGAATTTTTTTTTTTAATTTTCCATATATGAAGTTTATGTTTAATTCACTAAGCTATTATGTCAAGTCATAACATATATTGGACTTTTAGGTACCACTAAGAGGCTTTCTATATCTCTCCAAGTAAGAAAGAAAAGGAAGAAGAAGGCATGTCCTGTTGCCTAATGATACACCCTAGAACAAAATTCAATATGAGATTTATGCTTGAGAGCTGTTTGTTATGCTGCTGATTCAAAGGCATGTCCTGCTCAAACTAGAATTATAACGTAAAATAAAAAAGTGGAAGATTTTGGTTAGGTCTCTTAAAAGAACTCTCTTCAAAGGCTAAAACTTGTGATATGCATAAATTCCATCTGAGATGATGGTCACAGAATCAGTGAATCCTTAAGATTAGAAGGGAACACTGTAGGTCAGTCTAGTCCAACCTCCCTGCTCAAGCACAGTTCCATAAAGTACATCACTCAGGATTGTGCTTTGGATTTCTCCAGAGAAGGAGATATTGTCAGACTCACTGGGGAACCTGCACAAGTGCTCCATCATCCTCACAGGAAAGTTCTTTTTTATGTTCAGGTGGAGCTTCCTGGTCCTCTTTGTTCATGGATGTACTGGTTTTGGCTGGGGTAGAGTTAATTTTCTTCACAGGGGTTGGTATGGGACTTTGTTTTGGATTTGTTTTGAATACAGGGTTGATAATACAGAGATTTTTTGCTTTTTGTTATTGCTAAACAGGGCTTGCACAGAGACAAGGCCTTTTCTCTGCCACACTGGCAAGGAGACTGGGGGTGTACGAGAGGCTGGGAGAAGACACAGCTGGGACAGGTGACACAAAGTGGCCAGAGAGGTATTGCAGACCATGTGACCTCATGCTCAGTATATAAAATGGGGGGAAGAAGGAGGAGGGGAGGGGACGTTTGGAGTGATGGCATTTGTTCTAGGGGGTAACCATTACATGTGATGGGGCCCTGCTCTCCTTGATGTGGCTGAGCACCTGCCTGACCTTTTCTCATTTTGGTTTGCTTGTGTGTGCAGCTTTTGCTTTCCCTATTAAATTGTCTTTATCTCAGCCCATGAGTTTTCTGGCTCTTAGCCTTCCAGTGCTCTCTGATCCTGCTGGGGAGTGAGTGAGTGGCTGTGTGGGGCTTAGTTGCTGGCTGGGGTTAAACCACAACAGTTGGGCTCATTGAACCCAAGAGAAAAGTTTCTTGTAATGTTGAAAGCTTAGATATAGAATCTCAGAATATGCTGATCTGCAAGAGACCCACAAACATTGAGTCCAACTCCTGGCCCTTCAAAGCACCATCACTGAGTCACACTGTGTGCCTGAGAGCATTGTCCAAACACTTCTTGAACTCTGTCAGGCTGGTGCTGTGACCACTTCCCTGAGGAGCTGGTCCAGTGCCCAAACACCCTCTGGGTGAAGAACCTTTTCCTAATATCCAGCTTAAACCTCCCCTGACACAACTTCAGGCCATTCCATGGGGTCCTGTCGCAGAGAGGACATCAGTGCCTGCTCCTCCTCTTCCCCTCATGAGGAAGCTGTAACTGCAATGAGGGCTCCCCCAGTCTCCTCTTCTCCAGGCTGAACAGACCAAGAGACCTCAGCCGCTCTCATATGGCTTCCCTTCAAGGCCCTTCACCACCATTGCTGCTCTGCTTTGGACACTCTCTAACAGTTTAATGTCTTGTTTATATTGTGGCACCCAAAACTTCCCCCAGGACTGGAGGTGCGGTCGCCCCAGCTCAGAGCAGAGTGGGACAATCCCCTCCCTTGCCCAGCTGGTGATGCTGTGCCTGATCCCTCCCAGGACAGGGTTGGCCCTCCTGGCTGCCAGGGCACTGCTGGCTCATGCTCAACTTGCCATCAACCAGGACCCCCAGGTCCCTTTCTGTGGCACTGCTCTCCAGCTTCTCATTCCCAATCAGTACAAGCATCCAGGGCTCCTCCATAATTGTTTGTCATTGAAGAAATTTGAAATCACATCTTCAGTACAGTGTATGACTACAAATGAAATAATTCCCAATTTTAATATTCATTTTGAAGTTGCTCCAAAAAAGGTCAGTCGGTGGATGAAATCGGTGAAATTTTGGTCTGACCATAAGATTATTCTGCACTAAATCAGCACAGTGTAGTTGATAGCCAATGGTTAGATGCTCTAACACACAATGCAACTGCAAACAAATTGATTACTAACAATGGTGTTTGAGCTAACTCCCTGGCTGTAATTGGGCATTGTTTGAGATGGACTGAGCTCACAGAGGACAGAGCTGTGCTAAGGACTAACAGGAAGGGCAACTGCAGTGCTAGTGCTTGGGTCCCTGCTCTGGTCTGGGTGATTTTAGAGCAAACCAGCACTGTGTAAAAGTAATGAGGGTGTTCAATGTAAGAAAAGGAAAATATACAAGTTTTTGAAAGTCCAGCTAAACAACTTTGTGTTCAGCAATGCCTGTGCTAAACTGAACCTCTTCAGCTGACCTTTATTTATATCTTGGAAGCTTTTTGCCTGTGTTTTAAACAAAGAGATAATTTATCCAGGAGGCAAGATGGCATTTCAGTTTCTTTAGAAAATAATAGATAACTAGAAAAAGAGAGAAAACATCATCTGTTTTTGCTCTATTTTTTAAAGCAGGATGTTTTAGAAACCTTATCTTAGTAAAACAAATAACCTTCTCCTTCAGCTGTGAACAATAGCAACAAAAAGACTTCTACCAAAGTCTTAAAATCTGCAGAATAAAAAACTCACAGAAAAAAAATGTAAAGCTTTAGAAGATGCAATGACTGAAGCTCCAGCCCTTAGTGAATTATGATAAAAAAGGGAATGTCCCAGTGTCCAGCTCTAATCGTTGTTCATTAGCCTGAAAATGCCACATAAATGTGAAAGATCCAGTTACTGGGTTAGCTATGTGTGTTTGATAAAAGACGCATCAATCATTACTAGTTTCAAGTTGTTTCCATAAGATGTCTTAAAAGGAGATGCAGCTTGGCTTTTGTGCTGCAGATGGCACTCAGTAAAGAGACTACTGCTGTTGAGCTGGCTGCAGAACTGTCAGCCCTGCCTTTTGCTCTGTCTTTCCAGAAGTCTGTTTGTTTGCTTTGTGACAGATAAGGGTGGGGGTAACTGTTGTTAACAGGCAAAAAGGAAAAACAGAGTACAAGTTTTGCTTATGCTGTTCAATTTCTATTCCGTCTTTTTCCCTTTGTTTTTAAATTCAATTTTTTTGGGGTGCCCTTACCAGTTTCCCATGCTCACTCTCCTCCAGTCTTACTTGTGCAAAATAAACAACAAGTTATGCCATAAGAAATGCTTCACTAATTCCCACAAAGGTCAAAAAGCTAGAGATAATGTTGTCACTGAGCTCTAGCACTGAAGAATATCTTAGCCATCAACCTGGAAGATATTCAGAGGCAGTCATTCTATCATTTGTCACATTGCATAGAATGGAAGGAGTGAGTGAAAATTTAAAGTAATTGCTATAAAATTAGCTTTTCACACTTTGATTACAAGTTCAACAAAATTTCCAGCTTAAATTTCAAAGACTATTTTTATGGCTCGTCTAAAGGCAATAAGTATGAATATGTCCTCGGTCAGCTTAGGCCATAAAAGTATTCAGGAAGGACTATCCATGAAATCCTTCTTTTGAATGTTGTAGACTCAAAACACCTTAGAGGGAGAGCAGATTTAACTTGAGTCTATGCCATCCTGGGTAAATTCCTAGACTGCCAGATAAAATCTCTTTCAAAGATTTTAGAAACTTTTTCTCTTTTTCTCACTGTTTTTGTTTGGTTTGGGAGGGGGTATTTTTTTTTTTCATTTGTTTGATGAACCCCTTGAGGCAGTAATCAAATTCTCCCTGTTGTTCCCCAAAACTCTTTTGTGAATTCAAAGTGAAATATCTGTCCTAGTCATAGGCACTACGAAAAGTCCTATTTGGCTTGAGGCACACACTTTGGAGTGGCTTGAGCAGTCTCAATTTCGACACTGAGTTTTTAAAACCAGCATAATGTATTTGTGCTGGTTTTAAATGCATTTTCTAATGTATTTGACATGCAATTCTTTTTTGTTTGTTTGTTTGTGGTTTTCAGTGGGGTTCAAGGGGGCTTGTGTTTGGCTGGTTTTGGTTTTTTTTGTGGAAGAAACCTCCTTGGGTCAACCTACAACATTCGTGCCTAAATGACATTGATATACAGAGAGATTTTCACATATGTAGCAGCATTATAATTGTTGTATCTTTCATTGGAACTCTATCAATCACTGACAGTTCTGCTTTTAAAGGTACGTGGTCTGGAGAAACATAACAGGGTTTTTTCATCCATTTTGACAGCTATGTAACAGACAGCAAGATGTTACCTTTCAAAATCTGATTCTCCTCTTATTTGTACCAGTGTGGGTCTGATCAACTCTGCTTGCTTATATTTATTTTTTAAATAAATAATAAATTGTACCATTATACGGAATACTGAAGTTAAATCACAGTGTATTTGACAACATTTACTTCATAGTTGAAGAAAAAGAACAATTATATGCCAGAATTTGCTTTTAATTTTCATTTTTCAGATGACAAATTTTTGCAGCATTTAGGTTCAGCTTCACAACAGGAAAAAAAGGAAGGAAGGAAGGAAGGAAGGAAGGAAGGAAGGAAGGAAGGAAGGAAGGAAGGAAGGAAGGAAGAGAAATCCAAACACCCCTAATCAGGAACAAAACTCCCTTAATTCTCATCCTATTGACACTTAGAACTGACTTTACCAGGTAATTGTGGCTTATACCAGAACAAGAGAAGAACCAAAGTAAGTACACCTCTAACTGTAAATAATATTCACATGTGTGTGTGCATGTTATATGTGTATGCAAGTTTGATTACAGAGTCTCCAGATCATTTTTGTTCCCTATTAATAACAGTCTTGATATGTGGGCAGATATATATTTCCAGAGGTTTTAACATAATAATGAGACACTTTTGGTGTGATTCTTTATCTACATGTAGAGCCATAAATATTATTTTGGAAAACCTCATAGCCATACATTTTCTTTTCCAGACATTCCCTTCCCCTCTGTCCACATTTGTATACTACTGTTCCCTCTGCCCTAGATATACACAAAACGGGTCTTCAGTCTTCTTTTTGCCATAACACAGAAAAAAATCCCAATGCTGTCCTGAAGTTCACTTGATGAGGTTATCCAGGGCATTGAGTGCCCTGACATTAACATGCTGAATATTAGGTGCTGCTGGAATTGAATCTTTAAAGTTTAGCATTTTCTCATGAAATTTGTCATCCATTACCATTCCTTCAATTTGTGTAAAACTCTCATTATGTCTTTTTATTCCTGAAATAGATTATTGATTCTTTCACAGGAATTTTTTACCATTTTTAAAAATATTGCTCTGATTATAAATTTGATGCAGTCTTGTAGTGTTGAAAATTTCCCATTGTCTGATTCACACCATTGGGTGTCAGTATGACTCACAAATAAAATTCTTTAAAATTTTAAATAAATATTAAATTTTTTAAATTTAGACTTGCTACCCAAACAAATTTTAAAACTTCCTCTATTCATTAAGAATGCTGACCTCACCCAGAACTGACAGTATTCAGGCCTTCTGAAAATATCACTAATTTCTTTTGGAACCTAAATAAGGAGGTGAATGTTGGAGGATAGCCCTTAAACTAAAAGGCTGCTGCTCTGAAACCAGGCTGCTTCTAACTTTGTATTTTACCAGTAGCATTGACCCTATCTCACTACACCAAGGGCATAAAGAAAAGACTTTCCAGGTAAGGGGTTCTGTGTTCATATGTAAGTGCATTGCTGAAAACTGGGACAAGAACACCCTGTGATCCTCTAGCAGTTTTGGACAAGGCTGTAGATCAGGATAATCTGAAGATCCTGGAGAGTAATTCAACTCACTCTTAGCTTAGGCAGACTTTTAAAGGCTGGACCTTTGATTTGCTGTTTTGCTCTCCAGGCTTCGTTGGCTGTATTGATTAAATCTCTGTTAAGTACATAGGAAATGTATATATTTATCTTTCTTTTAGACACTTACATTCAGGAAAATTAAATTTGCATCTAAATTCCATTCCACCTAACTATTCTTACTAAGCTTATATCAATATAAGTATTGAATATTATGATAAGGAAATCTACTGCTAAATCACTACTACAATCAGGACTAACTTGGCTTTTGCAATGTGAAGACACAAATGACTTCCACCCCTGCACGAGCCTCAAAAAACATGGATAATCCTCTCCAGCAAAGAGATGCCGTCTTGTCCTTAGCTGTCTTATTGCTTATTTTTCAGAAGGCACTTCAATCAGACACAAGGGGATGGACTTTAAAAAGTTGGTTTCTTTTGAAATAAACTTCAAACTTCAGACACACCATAACTCCAGATGTTTAATTCCCATGCATGCTGATTGGCAGAGTGAAGGCAAAAGCATGTTTCGGAGAACTTATTTTTTACTTAATGCAAAAGGACACGTGTGCCTTCCTGTATCCTAAAAATATCCACCTTTTAACTCCCTTTCTGTTCATCTTCACTTCCACGTCGAAATGTGCCGTTGTTCTGTTTTTCCACATGTTTATCCTGACCACCATCTATCTCTGCATTAGAGCAAAGAACAGAAGCTCAGAAACCTCTGGAGTAGCAAAGCTGCCAAAGGAACTAAAAGCAGATTTTAAAGACTGGCTTGCCCAGGGAGTCTGTATGTCACATAAGACTTCCAGCAGGTCTGCTGAAATGCACCTTTGTGGGAGGAAAGGAGCTGCTTGGGGAGCAATCAGGATCCTGGTGAAAGCTTTTTCTGTCCAGAGCAGCTGCTTGGTTAGTCCCCAGAAAACATTGATGGGATTGTTTCAAGCTTCATGCACATTTACCTAAGGCATTGGATGGGCACTTCTTTAAACATAAAAATGAATAACAAAATCACAAATGATTAAGAAACAAATAAAATGGTGATTTTTTTTTTGTGGGACCTCATCCCCCCTGCACTTGGACGTGCAGATACATTTTTTAGTTCACCAGCAGCTGTCCTGGCAAGAGAAGTCATTAAAACCCTGAAAAGTAGATGATAGAAACAGGGTACACAAAGCTCCCTTCCCATTGTGGGCTGGAAATGCCAGCAGCTCCCACACAAAGCATTTTTACAATTCAGGCTTGGGACAGCCATTTTGATTAACTATCTGTTGTTCTTTTAAAAAATTCCAGGATAAGTCAATATTGTCTTTCTAGAGATTGGTTTCTCAGCACAGAAAAGTGATAAAAAACCTCCTTCCTTTCATTTTTTTCTGTTATTCTGGTTTTGTGGTTTTTGATTGTTTGGGAGTTTTTGTGTGTTGAGGTTTTTTTTAGGGTTTTTTTGTTGGGTTGGTTGGTTTGGCATGGGGCAGGTTTCTTTGGTTTGGTTTGTTTTCGTTTTTTTTGTTTTTTCAGTGGCAGCATCTCCAGGTAGGAAGTGTAGTAAACACTGGATTTGGATTTTGACAAATTCTACAAGCTATGGTGAAAGACCTAATTTTTATTGTTGTTAGGAAAAGGGAAAGGACAACTTTTTTTAATGAAAGACTGTTTTTTTAATGAAAGATATGTTAAACTTAATTTCAAGAACTGATTTATCTAACTAGATTTTTTTTCTGTGTTTGTGTCAGAGGACAAATAATTTAAATGAAAGCATTTGTATTTTATTTCTAGTTCCAGTTGTTCAACTTCTGTACCAGACACGGCCTGACATTTGGAGGAATCTATGTCTTTACTCCCACAGTTTTTTTACCTGAAGCTTATCAGTAAAGGGGTTCTTTATTTAAAAAAAAAAAAAAAAAAGGCAGCCCACCAACCAAACACCCGAAAACTCCAGAACAAAGGACCTTTCAAAAAACACCAGCAAACCAGCATGAAGCTAAATCAAAGAGGATATATTTCCATGTGGTTTTGACAGCACTTGTCATAAGAAGCTCTGTGGGAATGTAGTCTCTGATTCACTAGATGCTTCTATGTGTCTTCTTTGAAAAGGGGTGGTGGGACGGGAAATTCTAGTCTGCCTCTTTGATAAAACTGCTGAACTGTGGCATCTTTGCTAAAAGGCTATTGCTGTTTCCAGTGCTGCATGTCTTACTCCAGATAAAGAAGCAGCTGTGAACTCCACTGCTACATGCCTGCTGTGTGACTGCAGCTATCTATGATCATAGTATTCGCTTTTGTCCAACTTCAACTTTTCAAGGATTTTGCCTGTTTAAGGCAATTTTACAAAAGAAGGCACTCATAAACACTGTCTGGGATCTGGTTTGTTTTTTTGTTTTGTTTTCGTTTTTTTTTGGTTTTGTTTTGTGAGGGTTTTTTTGTTTGTTTGTTTTTTTGATTTTTTGCTGTTGTTTTTGGTTTGTGGGTTTTTTTTGTTTGTTTGTTTCCTTTCTTTCTATCTTTCTTATTTTCTGCCCTGTGACATGAAAAAAAAAAACAACCATTCTTCCTTTGGTATGATGCACATACAGCATGTTACCAAAGATGACACAGAATACAAAAGGAAGCCAGAATCCCCTTCAGGACATGACTGATTTTTATACCATCCCTGCAATTCAAATAAATTATTAGGTCAGTATATCAATTCAGATGTAAATGGTTTTGTGATAATTCATATTTGCAGAGCAGTTATGGTCCTATCAGTAAATCTGGAATTTCCTCCTACTGAGTTTGCTTTTGGCTCAGCAAGACAGATGTGTATTTGTTTTGCAAAAAAGCATAGCTTCTGGCTCTAACAAACAAATCAAACATTTTCTGTTCCTCTGGACTTGTTTTGGTGTTTTTTGTTTTGAAACAATCAAGAACTTAAGTACAGGAAGGTGCTGTTGCTGGAGGATGCTGTGTTTCTCTTTCTTTCCTGCCCATGCCAAATACACCCCTTGTGGTAATAATCAAGGGAAACAAGACCAAAGAGAATAAGAAAGAGAAAATGAAGGGAATTGCAGAACTAGACAGCTCTATGATTGCAGATACTCTACAAGAGTCACTCACAGCTCAAATCATTAGCACAAAGAAGAAAGGAAGGTGAAAAGTTGTTCATTTGTTTTAAATTGGAATGGGGAAAGCTGATCTGTTAATCTCCCAGTACACTGAAATTTCCCCTGACTTAAAAAAAAATATGCTCCTATGATGAATTGATAGAAATGAAAGAAAGAATTAAAGACAAAATTGTCTGAAACCACATCAGAGATTTATAGCTAGAGTAAGCAGTAGTTGCTGTTAACTGGGGAAAAACAGGCATTCAGCTGGTGACAGATGGTTTGTGGAAACAATTTGGTCTTTAAGGAAGAGAGCTCCTCAGGCTCTAGTGAAAGCAGAGACTTAGCCAGTGATGGAAGGAAGAGGTGCTAATAAGGACAAAGAGTGACTCAGGTCAGTTGGATTTCGGTAGTTAACTGTATATTCATTTTGACACTTTTCTGTCATGAACGACAACAAATCACATAGTCAGAGCTGGAGATGCCAGCAATACTACACGAAGGTGAAACAACTTAGTGAGTCACAGATTTACTGGGATGGCTAATGCAGCAGAGATTTGCTGCCCTGTGGCCTTTTAGCTCTGAATCACGGCCTACATGTGATGCAGACTATGTGAAATGGTGACAGCCGTGTGCCTGAGCAGCTAGCCTGGTTCAGACTGTGGACATATTTGGCTGAGACAGCAACATGAAAAACAAAAACCAGGTTAGTCAACCTATTTAAAATAAACGTTGGCCTAAATATTCTTGGAATATAACACGGTTTAGGGGAGCAGCATCAAACCTATTTGAAAGATGTGTAACACAAGGGTCAGTTAGAGAAAAATAATTCTGTACAGATTATGTTGAGTAACCTGAGTTATAGTTCACAAATTTACAGTGAAATACCTACAACAGAACAGAAAATCATCTCTTTTAAGGAAGATGTTAATATGAGATAGCACCATTTGAGTGGCTACCATATCTGCCACATCTACATTATATCAGTATAATATTAATTATATCTGTAATATTAATATTAATATAATAATATCAGTATAATATTCAGCCATAGCAGAATACTTACTTCCCATTCCCACCATATCTAAGTCCTTTGAAAAATATCTTGTGTCAATTTTTCCATTACTCAGAATTAAGGTGTGGACCTTTCTTGGAATAACAATGGCTAAAGTAATAAACTTTGTTAACTTTTGCTTATTGTTGTCTCTTGATTGTAAAACTGCATAAAATGTGCATTTGCTCAGGTTTACTTACACACCACTCCATGGAGCCAGTGCAATTCAGAGACTGCAGCATGTCCTAACTATTTCTTCATTTTGCACAGGTGAGACAAAACATGCTGTGGAGGTTGAAGTGCCACAACCTTCTTATTGCATTTATTCATCTGGAAACTTAACTGAACTAAATAACTAGGATGCAACCACACAGGGCCTTAACATTTAACACTGGATACATTGAACCGAGTCCGCACCAGCTGGCAACCAGCAAAGAGAGCAAAACAGCAGTTAAGCAGAAATCAGAATTATTCCCGTATAATTATGAAAAAGCAGGAAGTCTGTATTTTTCAAACTGGATGGACAAATTTTCCTCATGTATGATAATTCTATACATTTTTTTATGTACCGTTCTGCTGACGAGTTGGGTGTCTTAGATTACACATCTGAAGTGCATATTAAAAGGAGTTACATTAAAATAAATGAGCCTATTCATTTTCAGAGAGGTTTGAAAGAGAAAGGCTTAAACATTCACAGCAGGTGGCACTACCTATTTCATTTGAAAATATTGCCAGGGAAAAGAAGAATCTAATGTCAGGAATGAGTTGTTAGGAATATTACATCCGGTATCAGCTTTGGACCTTCAAAGAAACCAGAAAGACCCCAGTATCTACATTTCATTTACATTCAGACCTGACTGGTAACCTATTCCCTTTTGTTCCCTGTGTCATCCTTCCATACATCCTGCCTCTGATGTCAAATATCATTTCTAGGGTAAATGTCAAAGGAAGAATGGAGATTTTTTTTTTTTACATGAAGAGTTTTATTGCCTACTTCTCTCTGAATCTGAAATGTCAGCTGTTTTGCTATCTGGTTAAAATGAAAAAAAAAAAATTCCACGTGCCAATTAAACACATATTACAAAGAATCACGGGGTTGAAATTACATCACAAAGGGTTGGGATCTCTGTGTTTATGGGAACAATCATAGATGTATTTTGCCCTCACAGGGGAAGCACACTAACCTCTGAGAACTGTTTTTATGTTTGAAGGCTCCTTGCATGGAATACAGACAGGATGCACTTTACCCTGTGGCCCTGTAACAGAGCACTACCACTGTAAGAAGTAGACCATAGGGTTTGCAGTGAGTTTGCAAAAACCTCAGGACTGAGGCTCGTCAGGCATGCTTTGTGTGAACTGGTCTGGATCCACCTGCAGCATTTGTTCCCTCAGTTTCGCTGTAACATATTCTAGTGCAACACTGTACTGTAGAAAAATGCAGGCCTGGTGCTACAGCAGGGCCCCTGAAATGTGGGAATGCAGAATGCAGAGTAGAGGATCACAGGAGTGGGATGATAAGGCATGGAGTGCAGGCTGGTACTGGGGATCCCAAAGGAATAAACAATTCAATCAGTCAGTTACAGAAAAGAAGACCTGGAGCCATGTAAAACTGAATTTAGATGTAGCAAAGATAGTAAATCCAACTGTGGAGAAATAAAGGGAGAGGAAAGGGGTTAAAGCATATTCCCAAACATAGAAAAAATACCTCAAGTGGACCCTAGACTGTGGAGAGAGACACAATCAGCATGAATATCACATTTCTTCTGGAAAAGGAGTCCAGCTGCTGATAATTCAGTGTTATAGTCCCTCCCTTAACACACAAGAATGAAACCACCAGCTTTAGGATTTCCAAGAGCAGGGGGCAAGTGACTGCACCACCAGAAAAAGGGCTAGAAAATAGGAAGTGCACATATAGAAATTTCAACTACATTTCTATTATTTCCTTTTCCATAAAAATTAGACCCTGACTAATAATTATTCTATTTTTAAGATTTCAGTTACTTTAACAAGAAATTATTGTCTTTATATGGGTACATATTTGCTCAAAGTAAGGTTTTGTAGATGTAGATGCATGGCATCGCTTTTCCATTTTCACCAAGAACATGCAAACGTGGCCATGCGTAAATTTAGTATTTACAAGGAATGTCTATCTCTGTCCTGCCTATGGAGAGAAAAATCAGCCATCTTCCAAAAACATAGTGCAGCTAAAGCAACAACAGTGCTCTCTTTCCAGTGTGATTCAATTCCTGTTGACAAGGATCATCTCAAAAGTGAGAGGTTATTTCAGTTTCCACAACCCATTGATCACTTGGCCTGCCAGCACCAAAGCCAAGAAGCGTGCCAATTAGTGTGATATACTTCTGTTAATTTCAGCATTAACTGCAAAAATTACTAGTCTGGATATTCTGGAAGTACTGTGACTTGAGCATATAATAAAACAGAGCATTGAATTCAACTAAATGGATCTTAATGATGCATATGAAAAAGTGCATAACTTTGGATATAAACATCTGGCTGATGACCGGTGAGGGACTGGCCAGTGTTCATTTGTAACACTGCTCGCTATCAGATGAGGTCCAAACAACCCATTTCATCATCAACCAATGCCACTGACAGACATTCTTCTGAAGCTCTGTTCAGAGCAGTTTGTCCTGGATGGAATTTGAACTCTGCAGCCAGCATCACTATGGCGCCGCTGGTGAGCTCAATGGATAACGTGGTGTTATCCACAAACTGTTATTCAGGCAAAAATTTACACGTTGTTTACTCTTCACTTCTCCAAGGGAATCTTAAATAATCTTTTAATTTGATGCAGTTTTCCTAATTTCATTTTAAATAATATAACAGGTTGTTTGCTTGGAGGAGATGATTTCCATAATTTTAGCTAGAAGTGAAAATATGCCTAGAAAGAGGACAGAAACTAATCCTGAAAAATACCTATTGAGCCTTAGCCCATGATGTTTTTTAAATCGCAGTTGCTCATATTTGATGGGGTTTTTTTATTTTTTTCTTATTTTCTTCTTTTTTATTATTAATTTGGTCTCATCTCATAAACCCTTTTTGATGTTACCTTTAGTTATTCTCAAATTATTTTTTCCATGTGAAATAGCTTATTCCCACTGAACACATTTGCAGTCCCACTGTTTTTAATGTAATCAGGTTTTGACCCATTGAATACACAAGGCTTTAAACAGTCCATTTTAAAAGACATTTTTTTCTTATGCTATGAACCCCTGAGGTACTATGCCAAGGTTAGGAAGCTGTGCCTAGTTATTTTTGTGCTTTATAAAATCTTTAACATTTTCGGTGCATAAATCATTTTTAGCTTTACCTAATTTTGGAGCATAAAGGGCACGTCAAACTTTACTAAACTGAAGCCCCAGGAAACAGTCTATAACAATGATGGATTTTTATAATGATATAACCCTTAATGAATTATTGTAGTTCCTTAACAAGGTTTTAATAAGAAATTTCTTTTGCCAGCATGGTTATTAGTTCTCTCATCTGAATAGCCCTGGGCCTGTCTGCCGTAGAATTGTACAACATAATTTTTTTTCTGTGTCAATCATACAACACTGCAAGTCTCCAAGCCTGAATAAAAGAACTTACTTTTCCTTTCTTTGATTTTTTTTTTTTACAGTAAAGGTCAGGGGTTTTGAATATGTACCTTGAAATGAAGATGCGTTGACTCAAATACAACTGTTACTCGTGTTTAATGGAAGGATACTCACTGCTACTCAGACATTTTCCTGTATGCTAAAATGTCTAGGAGAAATTACAGTACAAGATCTTTTTAAACTGAGTGGGTGCTTCTCTGTGTCTTTATTTGCGTCTTTATGGATAAGTTGTGCTCTTTTCTTCTTCTTTAAGGTATTTCTATATGTCTGATTGGTATTTTGAATACCTTGATAAACAGTCTTTTTCATTTTAGTGATGATACTTGTCACCATGTGTTCATGTGTGTGTACACATAATTATTTACTGATGTCCACTTGAGACAATATAATTAAATTTTTAAACTTTATCTTTAAAATACTAAAAGAACATTACATCTGCAAATTTGAGCAGTGAAATGTTAAGAAATTACTGTCCTATCTTTGTTCTGTTCTCTCATGTATATGTTATGCTACAGTTATTAATTACTTGTTTAATTATTCAAGAGACACGAAACTAAAGCTGGCTGCAAAGAGCTTCAGAAAAAAAACTTATGAGCCTCACTGACTGTGTGATATAATGTAGTATGGAATTTCATGTCAACAAGTATAAAGCAATCAGCATGGTTAAAACAGCAGTAAATGCTCAAACACTGCGATGGACTCTAAATTCATTACTCCAGTCCAAGGAAAGGATTTTGTAGTCATTGGATATTTCTCACAAAACATCAGATCAATACCCTGCAGTGGCTGCAAAGGCAAGCAGAATGTTAGCAATTATTAAGGAGGGATTTTAGAAGAAAATATGAAATACTATATAACCATAGAGATCCATAGAAATTCACATTATGATGGTGCTTGCATCTGGAATACAATATAAACTCCTAATCCCTCATTTCAAAAGAATATATGAGAACTAAGAAAGGTACAGAGAAGGCTGACAACAATGATCAGAGGTAGAGAATAGCTTATGTCCAAGGACAATTTAAATGCACTCGGAGTCTTAAGAGGGAGAATAAAAGGAAAAAAAAAAGAATAAAATAAAATAAAATAAAATAGTAACTGAGGAAGACCGCAATAAAAAATATAAAGTCAAGAACATCATGGAAAGGGGGAATATATCCCATGCCAGCAGTCAGAATTACATGCAGATGATCAAATTATTAGGTGACAAGTCTACAAGTGACAGAAAAAAAAAAATAAATTCACAGGTCACATCATTTCATTGTGGAACTGATTGCCACAAAATATTGTGGAGGCCACGTGCATAAATGGCTTTTAAGAAGTGATTATACAAATTAATGAAAGAAAAGTGTCAAGAGCTATTACACATGATGAAGTGATTCTCCAGCTCAGGAAATCTTTAAAGGATATATTGCCAGAAGCTGAAAGGACATAACAAAGAGAGAGTTTATTCCACTTTAGCTCTGTGGATTTCTGTTTTGCCTTGCTTTGTTTCAGTTGCTTGTGTTTAAATTATTTTCTTTAACATCCCTTACTGAATACTTCAGAGACAGGATGCTGGGTTAGATAGACATTGGTCTTAAACATTAGAGACATTTTTATCTTTTCATATTCTTCTAACAGATTAAAATCTTCAGAGAAAGTCTTATAATTGCCTCTGTGTCTTGAAAGTGTAATCATGAAGTAATGCCAGGCAGTGTTGACACAAGGAGCAAAAATATGTTTGTACAAGGTATTCTACAGTGTATCTAGTTAAAGTCTGAAAAGGCATATTCTGATCATAGGAGTGGGCTATGTTTTATTTTTCAAAAATATGTGACCAAACCAAATTTGAGAGGATTTTGATTAAATGGCAAAAGGAAAATCAATAGCAATTTATACCCTATATTATAAGTACTGACCCTAACCTTCAGTTGAGTCTAAGCTTATCTTTTGTTCACATTTTCTGAATTGAAGCCTGAATATGAGAATAGGCTTATGTGCTTCAGGCTGAGCCAAAAGGATAACCCCCAAGGCAGGATTTTGGACATATTGTTATAAAGACACATTCACTTTCTTACATGAAGGAAGATCTCGAACACAAACATAACATTTTTTGGGTTTGTTTGCCAAATATTAGATTTTATTGAGTTAGGCATCCCTTGTGATCCAGACTATTTTTTTTTTTGTATATATTTGTCCAGAAAGAAGACTGATCAAAAGCTTGCAATGTTGTTTTTCTTATTTTCTGTTGTGTGGAAATGTAGTGCTGCTGCTGGTGCAGCCATATTGTATAACCACAGTTTCTACTTTCATCGGGAAAAAGCATCTCAGTGATAACATACACTTTTCATTGCATGTGTTGCACAGATAAACTCACCTGAGATGTAGGATACTGTGATCCTGAGTAATTCTGAATATTTCAAAAAAGAAGTAGGTTCACCCCTAGCACAAGGGCCTTCCTATGGGATCTGAATTAAAGTTTGAATAAAGAGGATGGACATTAATGTTTTACTTGCACCACCCAGCAGGTGTCTCACTCTCCTTCTCCCGGAGGATGGGGGGAGAAAATGCAATGAAAAATCTCATAGATTAAAGATGGGGAGATCATTCACCAGTTATGATCACAGGCAAAACAGACTCAGCGTGGGGAAAAACAAATTTAACTTATTGACAATTGAAATAGAAAATTGAAACTAAAAGTGAAAAATGGAAACTAAGCCACCATCCCCCTTCACTTTTTCCCAGGCTCAACTTTGCTCCTCTCACATGACCCTGCTTCCCAGGTGGCACAGAGGGATGAGGAATGTGAGGTTGGGGGTCAACGCGTAACAGTTCTTTGCTGCCATTTCTTTCTCCTCCACACTTTTCCCCTGTTCCGGTGTGTTCTTCTTCACGGGCTTCAGCTTCTTTCAAAGCATGTTTACCTGTTTCAGCATAGGCTCCTCCATGGGCTGCACAGAAATATGTACTTTACCTTAGTCCTCTTCACAGGCTATGGGGAATCTCTGCTCTAGCTGCTGGAGCAACTCCTCCCCCTCTTTCTTTTCTCAGCTTGGTGTCCACAGGACTCTCTCTCACACTTTTGCCCTCACTCCACATTGTCATGCAGTGTTTTGCCCTTGCTTAGAAGCATTTTCTCAGAGGTGCTACCACCTCTGCTGAGGGCCTCTGCTGTGTCCTGTGGTGGCTCTGCTGGAGATGGCTGGAACCAGCTGGGTGGATGGGGAACCAGCCCCAGGCTCTACTTAGAGATGCCACCTCTGCAACCCTTGCCTGCTGATGCCTGAGCACCTGCACCTGACAGTTTTATGGTGTTACAGGTGCCAGTGGCAAATAAAACATGCCTATTTTATCAGCTTCTGTATGACTTCAGCTGAAATAGAGTGGAACTGTTTTACTATTTTGTATAGACATGATCCATGAAACCTAGGGCCAAATGACATTTGAGGAATGTCTTTGTGGATATCATTTTTGTACTGAGTCCAGCTATTATGGAGTTGAGTTGCTAATTAGTTGACTTTATAGTTCTGTGGTTTGGATTTGTCACCAAAACAGTGTTGAAACTCATCAGTATTTTAGCTCTGCAGCTTTAAGTTGTTCTCTGTTTCTTACTCTGCTGCCCCAAAGAGTGGCCTTGTGCTTAGCAAGAGTTAGCAAGAGGTTTGGAGGAGATATAGCACTGATGCAAGGGATATTCCATACGTAAACACTGGCCTCAGCAATAAAACTGACAGGATTTTTTCCAAGGTAATTGTTGCTCCTTGCTCTGTTGGTAGGTGGTAATGACTGACTGCCTTTGAGCCAGCTCTTCTTTTCTATTTTTTCTTTACTTATAAAAATATTATTTTCTCAACAAACAAGTGGTTTGGTTTGGTTTGGTTTGGTTTTGTCTCACATCCTCCCTTCCAAGCCTCTCCTGCATCCTGGTGGGGGGAGTCAGTGACTGAATGGGGGCTTAGCTGGCAGACAGGTTCAGCCCAGAGGCACAAAATTGGTCAGATTTTTGTGAAGACAAAAACCTGAGGTTGAGGGCTCTCTCTGCACTAGATGCTTTGCATTTCATTTTCGCTGAATGGAAAGAAGCAGAGACTGGTAGGACATTTCATATGATTCATAAGATCAGTGCAGGTAAGACTGATCCAGCTGGTACCTTATTATAGATTTGCTTTGATTCCAGGTCCTGATTTGGGTGAAAATAGGAGACCAGCCAATTTGCTTCTTAGGTAGTTATACACACAAGATAAAGCAAAAATATAAGGATGTTAAAAATATTTTTGTCTTTAAAAAGTTTGTTCACTTCTTGTTGTAAGCAGGGGTCTGTGTTGGCTCTTTTCTGGTTCAGCAATCCTAGCAGGATGAATTTGCATTTGTATAATCAATTATATATAACAACTAGGACTGAGCAAATAGATAATATTTTACTTCAATAAGCCATTCTTGCAAGGCATTCTATCAGAAAAGTGATTTAAATTTTTCAATACTAATGTTGGTTAAACTATAAACTTCTCAAAGGGAAAACTTTCAGGGATAAATGAAAATTGTTAACACAGAGTACTATAAGAAATTACTGATAAAGATGCACGAAGATCAAGTATATGTCACCAACAGGAGACTTCACTTTATAGTTTAAGCCTTTTTTGTGTCTTCTTTGGATCAAATTTATGTGAAAAATTTGCATAAGTCAGGAGAGATCCTTATTATATGATTCACCATAATTCATTAGGTATTGTTTCCATATATAAATGAACTCTGCTGATGTAAAAGACAAATGATTGTGCTTGATTGACCCTGAAGTTATACATTCTTGACAAAAAAGAATGGAGCATCTTGAAAGCCATATGCCAACAGATGAAAAGGACATGAATCCCATCATAAATATGGTGATTATTACTGGTCAGCATTGTGAGCAGCATATTTTCAAAGCTTGCAAGCAAGAGAAGGTGAGGAGGCCAAATTAAAAGGCAGAAATATTGATCTCATCCTGCAGCTTTGTGTTTCAGCACATCATTCACTTTCAGCTCTCTGTCTCAGTGGCAACCAGCTTGAACAGCTTGAACTTTTTTCTCTATGTTATGGCTGCTACTCTATATTCAGAGTTTTTGCAAAGAATGATGGGGTAGAGACCTTTAAGATCTTTAAGGCAGAACACAACCATGGCATTCTTTTAAAATACATTCATGTAGCACCTTGATTATGTAGGTCAAATTTGGTTGTACACAGGTTTATTTTAGTACTCATGGTTGAGTATTTTCCTATACCAATTTTTTTTCCCGTGCATTTTCAGTAACACATTTATAAAAATGTGTATAATTGTATGTATTTATATAAATAACTATGTAAAATAGAAAATATATATTCATATATAAATATATAAATATAATGAATAATGAGGATTATAATCAGTGAAAGCTGAGCAAGAGAGAAAGCAGAAAGAAGATTAATCACTTATGATCTTTACCCATGGAATTATTAAGCATATATCAGGCAAGCTATGATACTCCAGTTTGGATTAAGTACTTGGACAAGGAGCAGACTACGTGTCTTTATTTTCTGACTGCAATGTACTGACAAAGATTTGAGATCTGACCTGGACCTCTTGTATTTTGTCAGTACTATCTATCCCAGTTGAGTTAAAGAGGTGTTTCCCACTGGCTGGGTCAGTAGGAGCTGTCATAAGTGTTTCTCAGTCAGCAGGAGTCATTCTTGAGCCAGTGGGAGCTGTCACAAACCATTTTGACATAACATGTATCACGCTGGAAGTGAGATTGACCTCTCCAACCTCTCTTGCTATTATGTGCAGGTAGTCAGGTCACTCCACCCATCTGGTAGCTCAAACCAAGCTCAGCTCCACCATTCAACCCCTGATACTGCTGGTCTGACTATTCTTTCAGCTGCAACTTGTGAAACTTCATACAAATCACATCCAAATCAAGGGGATTGTTCTACTGTGACATTATTGTGAGCTGTAAAACACTGTCCTTTATCTCACACCATTTTACCCTGCAAACCCTCAAAGGGTGAGTTTGGATAGCATCTGAAAAGACTGCAAGGTAACAACAGATACTCTGTTAAGCAGAGGAAAGCATCTGACACAATCTGGCCCTGAAAGTGCCCTGAGTTTGGCAAATAGGGGCTTTCAATGGAGATTTCTGTGCAAAATTCCTTTACGCTTCAGGAGGGTCAAATGCTGCAGAAAAGACTACCCAATATTCTATTTGCTTCAGTGGGTGATAGTAGTACTGGAGAAACTGATATATTTTACCTCTGAATAACTTTTCAATCGTGAACTTTTTCACAAAGGAAGCGACTAAGCTTTCTCTTTCAAGGAAGGATAGTGGTCACTACTTTTAAAGTAACTTTTTAAAGTTACTTTTCTTTATCCAGTAGTTCCTGGCTACTTTGCAGCTGAATGTGAACATTTACAGAGAATATGAGTCACCGTTGCCCTAAATTTTGTTTTTGGCTCAGGGGAATCAAACGCCACAAAGTCTATCTTGCAGAAAAACCTTAAAGAACTACCTGGGAACGACATGAGTATGAATGAGGAGAAACTCTTCACTTATACCCTAAAGCCTTTTTCCCTGTGCCATATATGTTTAAAGATTAATTAGATACACAGGAACAGTCTGCACTACTGGGAGTACCTGAGGAGGGTTCAGAACTTTGAACTCTATTTTAGATTGTGATACTTATATGTGCCTCATCTCACAATAGACAGGCTGTGGAAGAGAGAGGTCTGTACCTTTCATCTAGTACTAGGGGGCTTGAGCATCTTCATGTGTAACATCTATACATCCTGCAGCAGAGATCTGAAGATCAGTCTCTGGGACGTCTGCAGTAGGTCAGTCTCCATTTCTATTGCTGGAGTAGTTCCACTTCATGTGAGTGATTACGGAGTGAATGGTCCCAGAGACAGCACAAGAGTGCGTCACTCTGACCTCCTGACAAGCCTCAGTGTATGTGATGAAGAAGGAACAGCCCCCTTTCATATACTTTTATCGATAGATATATTTAGGGAAAGCTTTCTCTGGATCATGAACGAGGATTCTGCTCTTCTTAGTCACATGGAAAGTTCAGATCAGGAAAGGAAAAGATAAATGATCTGTGATTTTTCACTTCCAACATCACTGTTCTCAGTTTTATTGTTAACTGCTAAAAAGGAAAAGAATAGGAAGCTTTAGGAGCTCTCTTTTGTGTAGTCCTTTTCAGTATCAGCTATATATATGACTGAAGACTGTGACACATCCTCAGAAAAATGCTGTTTGGCAGGTAAAGGGATGGAAAAAGTAAGACTATTTGATTTTTTAAGACAAGAAGCTATATATGATGGCACACTGAAATTCCTAGCTCTGCAGAGAGTGAGACCAGTGCTACTTCTAGTATGGGAGCCTGCTACTGTACCTGGAGGTATAAACGGAACAAGAATGTCAGAATATAATGGTGAAATGGGATCATGAATTCAATTAATGTAGAGATTCTGTCTATAAACTTTCATCTTCTAGTACTCGGTCCCACAATGACTCATACTTTTTTGTTTCACTTGATTGCTACCAGTAGCATAGTTCAACAGTGGCTAATTCCTCCACTGGCTTCTGTTTCAGCCTATTTGTTCTAAATTGGGTATTTAGTCTCATAATCCTAGCTGATATCCAGGTTTACCCCATAGTTTCTTTATGTCTTATGTTGCTACTTGATATAATTCATCCCTGGAGAATAGATTACAGAATCATAGAATGGTTTTGGTTGGAACAGACCTTAAAAATCACCTAACCCCATCCTCCCCTGCCATGGGCAGGAACACCTTCCCCTAGACCAGGTTGAATAAAGTCCTGTCCAAAGCCCTGTATTATGTTTCTCTGGATTGCAGGTTTTATGCAATCTCCTGCAGTCTCTCTTCTTTTCCTCCTCTTCTTCCAAGAATATTCCCTACATTCTTCATTCTCTCATAATCCAGCGTTTGTGATTTCAAAGGAAAATTAGACAAACTGTCAGACTTTAATGGAAAGCCAGCTCTGCCATTCAGGTTGCTGCAAATATCTACATGACTGGTAAGCAATGCCTGGTTTTTTGAGCAGATCTGAGGTGTTTTTCCCATTGCTGAATGATGGAATGAAACAGAGTTCCAACATAGTTGATCTCAGCTGTTTTGATTCACTTAGGCTGGAATGAAGCACCATTTGCTAAATAATTCCTATCCTAAAAATCAAGCAAAAAAACTAAAGCAAAATCCCAAACCACAGAATAAAGCTAATAGTGAACCAATCATATAAGAGTAAAAATGCACCAGATAAAGCCTTGTCATCCTCTTCCCTGCTCCCCATAACTTTCAGGGAGATATACTTTACCCAGACCAGGCTTCTTCCATTTCTTAATATTAATTACTCAAGACACACCATATAGCTGGGAAATGTGTGTTCAAGGACCACTGAGCACTGAATTTTCTGAGTCTATCACAATTACAGAAACATCTGTGCTGAATGACTTTGCCTTGAATCACTGTGAAAATTGCTCTATTCAGCAGCTTTGTACATGTCTGATTCTTGCACGTGCTGAAACAGTAATGACTGTTGTTTTTCTGTTTCCATTCTTGTGAGTTCATATGATCACCATGAACCTGGTGTCTCACCTTTGTGTGAAAATCCATTTTCCTTTTTCTATTTCATGGTCAAAACATGCTGCTATAATAGATTTACTATGGTGACATACAGCAGCAACAGACTCATATTTGAAAACCACAGGGGAATGTATGCATTACATACATTGTAGCTCACAGGCCACACAGAGACAAAATACAAAGAATGCTTTACTTTCTTTCTTAAACTTACTTTTTTATTACTTCATTTATTTTTATTTCTTAACTTTCTGTTATATCTTTAGCCCATTAAAAAGGTCACACAGATGGTTTATCCAGCATTATAGACCAATAGTTCCATCACAATTAGCATTAAGATTCCTGGAATTAATTGGGCTACCAGAGACCCATAGAGTTTATTTAGTCTGACCTCCTGCTCAAGTATTAGCTGTGAAATGATATCAGGTTACTTCAGCTTTTGTCCAGCCTTTGGCCAAGCTACTTGTTACTGATTTAATGGCTCTTTGTGCCATGATAGTGCCTGTATCTGGAATTTCCACTGCTGTAAATGGTGGCCATTGCCTCATGTAATTTCCCTGTGACCCTCTGAGAAGAACGCGCCTGCACGTTCTTTTTAACCCCCACTAGGTAGAAGAGGAAGACAGCCATCAGATCCCTCCACAGATCTTCTTTCTGAATCTAGGCAAGCTCAATTCCCTCAGCCTCTCCATGTGCATCTTAACCACCTAATTTGGTGAGTTACCTCTTTTTTCATGTTGATCACTTGATGAATTGGAAGATTCAAAACTAGATACATTATCAATTTTTTTTCTGATCTGCTGCACATCTGAAAGTTAGTTCAGAATACTTCTAAATAATGAAATCTTTATATTCCAGTTTATCATCTCGATTTTGTAGCTCAGATTCATCCTTTAAAAATTTTCTATGTGGCCAAATTCCTACATGGCTGAATGGATTCTCTCAGTAAAGCACTTCAGGGAAAAAGGTGTTTGTTCTACCTATTAGATATTCTCAAGATTTCTGAATAATCTTTTGCTGTTCAATTATTTTGTGACACTTTCCATTCTGATACCCATTATATGCTTTGTTGTCTACGTCCTAAAACCAGCTCATTACTTACAGAAATCTGGGAATTAACTAAAAATAATCATAACATTATACATTTGGCTAAAGAGGAAATAAATGGATAAAAATTAATGCTATGATATGCAAAGATCTGGAAGAGAAGTGCACAGCCAGAAGGTAAAAGGAACAAAGGTTTTTCCAGGATATAGAAGAATACAGGCTTTTCAAACAATTTTAAACAGTCAATTGTAAAATTATTAGCTGATGGTTTTACAATTGTATGCATTCTTTCACTTATAAAGATTTAACAATAATTCCTTTTCATCCTTTCAGGATGCTCTGAATTATATATGGAAAAGTCTTTCTAAGCATAATCACACATTCAGAGAATAATATCCTTAGGCTGACCATCACAAACCATACCAGAAAAATTCCTCTGGTGATTGACATGTAAAAGTTTAATTTAACACGCCCTGAATTCTGCCATGGTTATGTAGGCAGTAAGCACCTGGGCTTGCTGCTACACTTGGGCTAAACAAATGGAGTGCTGTAAATGGTGTTTCAGGACACTGTCATTTTGAATGCACCAGAGTTCCTCAGCACTTTCTTCAGCTAGCACACTCGTGTCAATCATCCTCCGTTTGGTACATCAGGGTTTTCATTAGTTCTATAACTGCCTGACCTTGTGCCAGACTCAAGCAGACAGGTAGTTCACAACCCTTTACTGTCAGAATTAGCATTCATGATACTACTTAAACTGCAGAGCAAATTTAGAGTTCATTATTAAATGAGGCATATGTTACTACACTTATAACTGATTCAGTCTAGTTATTTTTAGTTTGACCTTTTCTGTATTCATCAAATCAGCTTTGAAATAGACATTGAGGTACCCTTTACTGTTAGTTATAAAAATTCTTAGAGATGTTTCTTCTTTTATGGGGTTTTCTGGCAAATTCTCATATATCACTAGTTTAGTGATATGCTAAGCACCTCACTGTTAACTTAAGTAAAAGGAAGAGAAGATGGAATCATGTGGATGTTAACGATAATTTCCTTCAGTTGTATCATCCCTCTTTGGCTTTGCTTTTTTCCCAATAGCTAAAACAGTACTGTTGTCAGTTCAGAATAGGATGAAAACTTCCACCAATGATGGCAAAAAATGTGTGAAGCTAAAAGTATAGACATTATTAAAGTGCATTTATTCTTACTGTAGTATCATAGATAAAATTTATGCATTATTACTCTGATTTTCTAGCTATCACATTCTCCTCCTCCTGAGGTAAGGCACGGAGAACAGAGACAGTAAAAATTCAAACCCACTGGGACATGACAGGACAAGGACTGTTTCTTGTCATTTTCTTTTCACTGTCTTGGATTTCTAAATACCAACATGAAAAAGAAAATATATTTAAATTCTATAAACTTATAAGGTATCACAAAACTTTAATCCTTAAAAAAACCTCTTTTTGCACTAAAAAGCACTCCTCACATTTATTAATGAATCCCTCACTCACTGATTTTCATCAGTGCAAAAGGATAAATTTATCATAATATGCTAAGAATATATATTTATGAAAACACTATTACAGTGATAAACCATACCATTAGCAAATCGATTCAGAACTAAACTATTTGTATATGTAGTAGCAAAGAAATTTTCATATAGTAAGGTGTTAAATAAATGCTATTTTATGCTTTACCCAGAGTCCTAAGAACAGCACGTGACTATTCACATGTTTAGAGAGAAGCAAATACTTAGAAACTTACTGAAGGTCAATACTTTCATCCTCTTATTTGTTACTCTTTCTTCTCCTTTTTTTTTTAACTACTTATGGAACCAATCTTGTAAGTAAAAGGTGAACAACTATAACAGACAAAGATTTTAGAGGTATTTACATATCCAACTTCCACTGAAATGAGTGGGAACAGATTAATAGTTTTTAAAAATCAACTTGCGCTATCATTTCCCTTATGGACCATTGTGAGACGGAAACCTCTGCATTTTATGTTGAATAGAGAATTCAAAAACTGCGTCCTCTCTTTTTCCTTTTTTGGCAGGCACTGGACTCACTTATTACCACAATAATAATTTTGTACTCTCTGAGAACAGTTATGTTCTACAATTGCATACAAAAGCGCTTTGTTGAATTAACACTTAGGGGCCTATGGAAAACAACAAATCACAAGAAACTGCAAGAGTTGAAAAACTGAAAAGTACTGTTTGAACTTCAGGTTACTGTATAATCTAACTGTAATTCATTCCCTTAAAAAACCCTAAAATCTCATTTAGCTGGGTGTCATATTCTCTCTTCTGCATGATGTAGATGAAGGCTTCAGTTCATAACCAGCACGATGAATGTAGGAACCTAATTAAGACAGACTGACTCACCCTCTGGGAAGGTTCAGAAGCACTGCTCTTTCCTGAGAGAGTTGAGGAGGAAGACTGTAAGAGAATTAGATGAGTAAGCAGGATGTACTTTCGGATAGCTGGTTTGCCTCCCAGCACTGTACACTTGAACTGTAGATGCATCCTCAGCTAAATCAGGAGCCCAGTACAGTCTGAACCTGGCAAACAGCCTTCAGAAAGGTATGCTGTGGTGTGAGCAGGAAGGAGGCACACTGGGACAGAACTTGCTGCACAATTATGTTGGTTTTTTTTGGTTTTTTTTTTGCAAGATCTGTGCAGGTTACCAGCAGTGTCACTTTTTAACCTTCTTGAATGCTTAAGCTCCACAACCACTTGAAAAGATTTAAGAGTTGTTATTAGTTTTACACCGTTTATGAAACTTTGCTAACATTTTTATTTCCTTTGATTTCTGCATAAAAATTCTTACGTATTAAAAAACCTCTAAGCTTCCACAGGTGGGAGCGTGTTCCTGTAACTTAGGTACCCACTGTATTTGGCTTATATTCAAGAAATCACCTTTAACACTGGCACAGCCCAAGAGGGCATTCCAGAGTGCTTCCTTTAAGCTTCTCATCATTAATTCCAGAGGGAACTGAAGAGAAGTCTTGGAGCTTACACTTCAGACTAACACCTTCAAGATTCATCTGAGGATAGAAGCTCAAATTTTCTATCAGGTTCAGGCTATCCTTGGTTACTCTTTTAAATGGCATTTACATGGAATGTGAGCTAGAGGATTCTCAGATCTGGACTGAGGATGGCTTCAGGTGGAAGATAAGTGCAGAGCAGGCATCCTGAATGTATTTGAATTTAGGCATGCTGGAAAATCCCAGAACAATCAAAAGGAATCTTAAGATTACTTGCTCTCTAAAAGCCAGTGAATTCAAGTGCTGCTTGGGCATTAGAATGGTGAAAAGGCCTTAATCACAAAACTTTTCAGCAAACCCCAGAAATATTTTGGATTTTTATATAATACGTTATGTACATCCACCCAAGAAAAAATAGATTTATTCAAAGCCAACAATTTTTTTTTATTAGTAGAAAATACTAGCAAATTATGTGAGATCTTCCGTACTTTAATTTTGGAGGATAATATATTTTCCCTACAATTTGAATTAAAGTAAGAATTCAGATTTCTAAAAACATACAAACATGTATGTGAATCCTGTAATAGAAGGAGCAAAAGCAGCATTTATGCATGTCATGTTCTGCAACAATTAAACGAGGATCTTTTTTCACAGAAAAGAGAAGTACTGGCACTAATTCCAAACTTTTAAATGAGATGCCACAGCTTCTTCTTCCAAACTGATTATCCAAATTTGTCATCATAATTCTAGAAAAGTCCAAACAAAAAGGATTGATAATTTAAGAACAAGAGAAAATCTATGACTCTTTGCACTAATGAGTCCTGACTATTGGTCATCTTCTTTTAAATTCCTTGTCTCATAAGTAATATTTTTAAAATGTCATTCTGAATATTCAACTAATATCAGGTAAAGAATATTAAAAACCTGAGTTTAATTTTGTTGGGGCTCCTTGAAAATTGCAAGAAGCTTCAGACAACTTTTTTGCTACTGGCCTAACAATTTTATTCGATTAATGCTTGTTTACACTTAATCTAGTTATGAATTGTAAACATTAAAAAATTAAAATCCATCACTTCTACAGCAAAGAGCATATGAACCAGGTTCTGCTTGAATTTCACTCCAAAGTTCTACTGTTTTTATTACACATTTTACCCAAACACCTTAACATATATAATGTACATATATTATAACCTTTATAACCATAACAAGGTCTTATACGTGGTAAGTCAGCTCTCTATCATGTAGACAAAGCAGAAAACATATGTTTAAGTTAGGGGGTTTTTTTAAAGATATTACATGAAGTCCTTGAATACATTAAATTCCAATGTTATCAAAGAGATCTGAATATTCCTATTCCTTAGTGCTGTTGCTGCTTCTTTTTATTTTTTAATTGAGTAGAAATAGCAGTTTCTGAAAAAAAGTCTTGTTTTAGAAACTTCTTGAAATTATTTTATTTTTCTTCAGAAAAGCATAATGGAAAAAAATAAATTATAAAAATTGATGTAATCCTTGCTTTCATCCAGCTCCAAAGCATATTGAATTACTACATTGTTCAGGTCAATGTTGAATATCTGACAGTCCAGTCCCTCCATATCTGAGAGTCCAGTCCCTCCATCATACTTCCCATGGTCCTGGTTGCTCTAAATCCTCCCTCACATGTTGCAGCCTTCCACCTCCCTCAACCACCATCATGTCACAGGCAGTCCACAAAGAAAGTCTGGTTTACCAAAAACATTTAAAAACTAAGGCAATTGAACTTCAGCTCATAAGAGGAATAATAGCTAGGCAGAGTATAGGAGCTAGGCCAGTGTAAAATAAAATGTTCTGCTATTTCTTAAAGCTTATGCTTCAAGCTTGCTACGTTAACAACAGAAAAAAAAAAAAAAAAACCCTAAAAAACCCACCTCATTTTGCTTTCTTTCTGTGACCAAAATCATCTGAAACATTTCTGGTGCAGCTATCCTGTAGCACTGAATTTTTTTTTATAGGTGCAGGAGTAAGGACTTTGCAATCTCACATCACAGGCTTTATCTGTAGATCTTTCAGTGAATTTTCTCATGTGCTCAGACTAGAGCTCCAGGAGCTGGGAACCACTCAGCAGTGGGAGGTAATGCAGAGAGCAAGGAACTATCACAAAGTGCTTGTTACAAACCTATCTTGAAGACAAGACCCTTGTTCAGATTTCAAAGATATCTTTTTTTTTCCTTTCCTCCTGCCTTTTAATATAGATGAAGGAGAGTGAAGCAAGGCCAAAAGAATGCCAGAAGTATCTACAACAAAATTATCAGGTTTAGTTCTATTCTTTCCTATTTCTCTCCATCCTATGCAGCAGACTCCCTGAGGAGGGGGAGTAGCAGTGATCCACTGTTTATGGGCCACATCAGGCAAATCTCTATGGGCTGAGCTGAGGACAGACTCGCCTGCAGAAATCAAGGCTCCAGTGCAAACCTTGCTGACTTTGCTGACAGATTCTTTAAAATTGGATTGAAGCCAGACTTCAAAGAGGAAAGTGAGTTAAAAAATAAAGCTTTTTTTTTTCCCCTTTCAGAGTAGAGTTTAAAACTTTACCTGATCTGAAGCAGCAAGGTTTTTTATGACACCAGTTTCACTTTGAAGTCCAGATTCTAGACAAGGCACATCAATTTCAAAGTGTCTATAGGCATAAGCAGAGCTGACTGGGCTCAAAACACCAGGATGTAGGTATGGTGAATGCTACACATACCTACGTAGTTTGTTGGTTTGTTTTTCTTAACACAGGAGAGAAACCTGTAATTTTGAAGGCCAGGAATTATCAGCATGAGAAGGTTTAGAATAATCAGATAAATTTTAAGACATAAAAAAGAGAACAAAATTATTTTTGTCTTCCCTAAATGTTACAGTCATTCTTCATCTGTGAATATATTAATTGCTTAGAAGTTTAAGTTAGTTCATCTAGAAAACCCAGAAATATATTTATATTCACTTGTTTAAGATCTTTGTCTCAAGTGTTTGAATGGGTTCATAAAATAATTTCCTCTCTAATAACAAATCTGTCAGGTCTGGAAGGGGCAAAAAAATAAACTTAGCTGGGTTTCACTCATAAGGATGTGAAACAATGATTCAATGATATTGGTGACAAACTATCATGCTGTCAATTGTATAATTTTGTATGTGATTAGTTGTATCAGTATATGAAAAAAAATGAAACAGAAAAATTCCGATTTTCCTTTTAGATATCAGCACATGATGGTCAAAGCATAGAATGTGAGAACAGAATATCTGTTTTCCACTTATATGTATATTTATATCTGCATATATACTTGTGTTTGTCTTTTCACGGAGAATACTTTATTGGACACACAGCAGTACTAGTTTTAAGCAGCTTTGACTAAGCAGGTAAAATAGTTAAGGAAAAGACTATATATGAGGAACTGTATAAGATTACCTATACATGACTGAGATTTTTTTTTATTTATACCATTTGCCCGACTCTCAAGTTCCAGAGCCCCATACTAATTGTGTAAGGGCACCTGGGAAGCTCAGGGAGGCCAGCAGAGGGTTCTCCTGCTATGCCAAGAAGGCACTTCTTTCCATTCCTCCTCCAAGGTCCTATCCTTCTGCCTGGTGGCACTATAATACATTATGGAGGACACTGGAGGGGCTTCTCTATCCATACCAACTTAAATGACTTTTCAGGAAAGATTTTGGTGTAAAATATGATCTAAAATATTTTCACAAATTAAAGCTTTACTACATCTGGTGTATTCTTTTGTTCATTAGTTTTGTAGTTCCAGTCAGAAGAATGAACAAGTTTATCTGGCGTAATTTTTTTCTCCTTTTAAGATCAGACAGATTATTTATTGTTCATGGTTTCATTGACTCAGTTCTATTTGTAAATTTCTTCCCTTCCTCTTTCATATTTATGCTCTAAAAAGAAGTTCTGGCCACTGCTTCCAAGTCAGGACATCCTTATGGTAAGTCTGTGAAACTTTGTTTCCACAAATTACATTCAGAGGGACCAGGATGTATGCAGCAATCAGCATCCCAGATGACTCGTATTTCACCCTGAGTTTGTCTCTCACAGAGAGGGAAAAAGCCTCTAAACTGGAGGTGGGCTTGAGCAATGAATTTCACCTCCAGATTCAAGTGCAGTTCCTGAGCACTTTCAGTTGCAGACTTTCCTTCAAGTCAGTATGCAGGGGAAAATTGGTTGGTTTCAGATTTTGTTAATAATGGTTCAGAATACTTTAACCTCAAGATCAAATATGAACATGTCAAAAAAGATCAAAAAAAAATCCCCCCAAAACCCAACAACAACAAACAGAATAAAACAATCAAATAAAAATACCCCTCACAACACTAAAACATTCGAAGAAAAGAAAAATGTTACCATGTTTTGTCTGTATTATTTCTACACACCAAGGTAGTGTCAGAAAAATTAATGTTGTGTGATGTGTTTAAATTGGGTTTTCAACAAGACCTTGGACAAAGTCTCAAAATAATCTGTTCAGAAAACTCATTAGACAAAGTGGAGAAGATTTGGTTGCCTGAGCACTGCCATTTAGAATAATTTCAAACTCTGTAGGGCATCACATCTAATTTTAGATGTAACTCTCTGGAAAGTCAGTCACATCATCTGGCCCTGTGGAAGTATCCTAGATACAAAGTATCACAACAGGAATTAGACAGTGATGTTTATTAGTGCCCTTAGTAGGGAAAATGGAATTTAAATTTTCAAAGTTCTGTAGAGATCTGGAAGATTTCTACTCCTCTAAATATCAGTTAGAGACAATTTTTCTTTCCCCATTTGCCACTATCATACAAGAAACTCATACCTTGAGTGAATACTCAGCTGTCTCTGTTGAAGGGGAACTTGCCTATAACACTTGTATATATAATAACTCTGGAATTCCCCCTCAAAGTTCTCTACAGTATTTTGAAAAGCCAAGGAAATCATTTGCACCTGTTCACAAGAGTGAATTGATTTCATCAGAAAGGTCTCTGGCAACTGGTCTAGCATTTAAAGTTTAAAAAGTTAAAAAGAAAGATTGAAAAAAAAATCTTAATGCTTAAATAATGAACTTACTAACTAATTAAAAAAAGACCTTGAAATTGGTAGTCTCAGATAATTTCAACTTCCTTGGAAAGTGTTTCCACTTTTTTATTGCCAGCAATGAAAAGGTACATAGATAAAATTGAACATTCAATGGAACTTAGATATTTGTAAATCAAACTGAATGTTGGCTTCTCTAGTGTTTCTGAAGTTTGCTTGTTTTAAGGGGTCAAGATCACTATTTACTGTGGGCTTTTTCACTGTTTTCATTTCTAAATTACATTGGCACATGCAGAGTAAGCACACATGGGAAAAAAACTCCTACAGGAAAAATTAATTCCTCACTATGAAAACTGTATAAACATAATCACTTCTGTAAAAATGATCACACATTTCAGAGCTTTGAGTTTTGCTGGAAAATTAATTTTGTGACTTCAGAAATGTTTTGCACATGTTCTTATTTAAAACAATTCCACTCACCTTACCTTGGAAATGTTCACATCTACATTTCATGATCACACTGAAAGGTGTGTGTTCACGGAGAGAACTGTGGGGCCTGTTACCCTGGCTGAGATAGATTCACCAGGCAGGTCTCGAATGATTATGAGTAATTTATTCATGTATAAGTTGCAGCCACGCATCTGTTGAGGAATACTGCTGGTCTGGGTAGCTCTGCTGAGATGCAGATTGAGCTCAGGGTGAGGGCCAGAGAGAAGAGGCTCTGAACTGCCAGCCTTTGGGATAACAAAGGGCACCAAGGCAGGTGACGTCAGTCAGGGGAATGGACAGGAGTTGCTGGGAATCACCAACCTTTTGGATAACAAAGGAGACAAGATGGGAGATACCAACCAGTTGGAGGGACCAGGAGAGGGGGCAGGAGCTGAAGACTTGTGAGGAAGAGAGAACCTTTCCCATGAATGGACTTTAATGGTATAAAACCCCAGGGCTTCCTTGACTGGGGTGCACCTTGGGGGCTAATTGTCCTGCTGGCTAGATAAACTGTTTAGGAGAAAAGCTTTCCTTTCTTCCTTCTAGCACTGCTCGCTGAACTCTGTCTCAGTCGCCTTGTTCCCTCTCTAGCTGCAGTATCTACTCCATTGTCTGTTTCATTTTTATGTTTTGAGCTTTTTTTGTTTTGTACCTTTTACTCTTTGCACATCTCCATTCTCCCTTTCATTGTCAGCTCTTCAGTATTTACTCTCCAAGTTATGTCTGACATCAGTATTTTTGAACTCACTCTTCTTCCCCTGATTAATAGCACTGTAATAATATTGTTTCTGGAAGCAAGCCTGAACCTCACTTCTCATGTATGAAAAATCTTGTCATTCCTCTGGCAGTGTGCAGATATCTGCACCTCATTCCCCTTAAACCTTCTTCAGGCATCCCTTTGTTATAAATGCTCGGAGCCAATTAGTCTAATCAAATAACAATAAATTTATTTGACAATATTTTTGATAATAATAATCGAAAAGAGCCACAATGCAGGTTATCAGTGTCGAGCCTGGGAGGCGACAGCTGGGTGAACCATGACGTGACCTCTATCGCATCAGGTCTCCCTCCCGTTCATGCCGGTGTTCTGGTGTGCTCGGCTTATATAATGTTTTTTTCGCCTGCGGCCGAATGCATTCAAGACTCTTCTGTCTCCGCATATTCATTTTTTGTCTTGCTCTGCATCGGTCCGGACAATGTAGTTTCCAGAAAGTAATGAATTATTGATGGGCTTATCTGAGTCCAGGAAGAGAGGAAATTCCTCTGTGATCGTGAATATCTACATCAGATATCTTATTGGAGCGATGATGGCTGGGTGGAACTACTCAGGAAGACCCATCTCCGGATCGGTTCCATCTTTAGAGTTGGAAATGAACTCCCTCTGGAATCTGTGGCAGATGTTGCAAGCATCCCCCTCCGCCTGGATGTGTCTTGTAAGAAGTGTGGCTTACACATAATTCAGTTCAACACTTTATACACATTCGTATATCATATATCTATATACTTTATAGGCACAAATTAAACATATATATATATCACACCTTTGACTCCCTTTCTATTCAAAGCTTTCTGATATCAGGTGTATTAACTGTAGTCCCAACAGTTATCCTTATTCTAAACACAAAAACATCCCGTGCATTCCTTGGAGGATTGTTTGGAGATCCACATCCTCTTGCCAGTATCATATACAAACCTCTGCCTACAAGCACTTTTGTGCTTCTAGTCCTGATATGAAATTCTCATTTATTAAATGTTATAGATGAGAAATGAGATGGTTGGCTCTCAAAATTAAGGCGTGACCATTATGTGTATGTTAAGAGAAGTTTTTTGGATGTATAGTTATGTTACTGTAATGTGTCCTCCCCCCTTGCATTGTTACCATGGGATGCCCTGGGTAGTCGGGGCATTTGGGGAGGGTTGACCAGTTACTGTAGTAATACCTGACCTCCAATCAAGATGTAAGTGATCTTCTCCACTGGACAGCAAGGAAGGGGTCGACTGACAAGACTTTAGGAAGGGCTAGAGATATAAAAGGCAGAGCATCCATTTTGTAGACAAGCACGTGGTAGTTTAATCCATGCTCCCAGCACTGTAATTTTTCCCTATTTAGTCCTTTTGTTGTGTTTTTGTTAAGGTTTAATAAACCTCTGAAATTTTAAAAGTGAGCAGTTGTTTCTCACAATAAACATATTTGACTTGCAATTTGACCAGTCTCTCCCTAAGAAGACTATCAGCATGACAGGCTCTGACCACAAGTAAGGTCGATAAAATATTCTAATTGCTTATCAGCCTTAAATTGGGTTTTATAAGATGACATTTCCCCTCCATAGAACACTAATTTTTGGCCAGAAAAAGCATACCCTACCTGCAGTTACAGTTTAACTTTTTTCAGGTGAACACAAGTATCTTAAAGATAAGCTGTTGCCTTTTAATGTCTGTTTGAAGTACTCGTGTTTTCTATCTTAATCCTACCTTATAGATACCTGTCAAGAATTCCAGTGTTAAGTTTCCCTGCACCCAAAGAAAATCACTTATTTAAAAAAAAAATGAAAGGAAAATATAAATAAGAGACTATTTTGCAGGCTGATGCCTGTAATAGTGCCTGGAGGCAAAAGAAACATGAGGGAACAGTACTGTGATGTCTATAAAATATGAGACAACACAGGGGCATTTTATGGAAGCATCATCCTTTTTTTTTGAGGGGGGGAAACATTTTCTTCAAGAAGTCCAATCATTGTAAGAGATAAAAAGCAAAAAAATCTGACTGAGTCTTCCTATGATAATTTGTCAAGTTAAAAATGCACTCTACTTTGTGCCTTCCTGTAGGGAAGAGTTGCCTCTGAAGAAAGATTAGTAACACCAACTAAAACAAAGAGTATCAAGAATTTATTTCATGAATGTCACTACAAAGAAAGGTGAAAACCTATAAAGTATGTTGGTCATTTTAGAGAATCGTAGAGCAGCCAAAGTTTGAAGTGACCTCAAAAGATTATCTGGTTCAAGTTTTCATGGGGAAAGGGAGCCAAATGAGATTATGTAGCACCTTGTCCAATTGCATCTTGAAAACATCCAACAATGGGCATCCCATCACATCCCTGGGGAGGTTGTTCCAGCAAATTATTGTATTCACTGTAAAAATATTCTTTCTTACGTTGATATGAAACCTTTCCCAGTGCAACTTGCAGTGTTTCTCCCTTGTCTTCTCCAGTTGCTGCTTCTGAAGAGAGAGCCTCAGTCCTCTGTATAGCCACCCTTTGAGCACTGGAATACTGTGATGAGGTGCCCCCTGAGCCTTCTCTTCTCCAGGGAGAAAAGAACTGACTCCCTCAGCCTTTCCTAGTGGCCCTTCTTTGGACCGTCTCCAGCCTATCCACATTCTCCTTGAATAGTGGCAGCCAGAACTGGACACAGTATTCCAGGTGCATCCTGACAAGAATGGAGCAGAGTCATCCTAAGGCAATGAAAAAATTGCTGGAAATGATAATTCAGCATTTATCAGGGAACAGTAGGATGACATTGTACATGGAAAAGAAATGAGTATAAAATAATCTGAACTACCTAGAATAAACAGAATAAAACTTCTGCATTTTATCTTCGGTTTTCTTACCTCCTCCTATTCATGTTTTTTTCCATAATGCATCACTGTCCTTATATACACAAAAATATTATACCTTTTCTACGTGGCTTATTTTTTAACTTTATATGAACCTTCATGTTTCATTCTCTGAATCTAAATATATTTTGTGACTTTTGCTTGATAAATAAATATGATAATAAAAGTAGCAGTGAATATCTCTAAAGAACAGACCTACTTTGTCCTTGCAAAGATATATAATTGTAAGTGTTGGATGAATATGTGGAAGGCAAATTAAGAAATTGTGCGGGTGTTGCCAGTGGTTTATTACTAGCAAATCCAACAACAAAAAAATAAACAAAAAAAAAAAATCCCCAGAAAAATAGCAAGCACATAATGGTATTCTTGAGAGGAATAGGAAAACTAGAACGTTAGGAAAATTAGAACAGCAGGAGTATTAAAGCACAGTAGTTTAGATAATGAAGTCAAATAAATTGTCTTCATCTTTGTGCCTTCATTGTCACCAAAGTACACTGTGATAAATGAAATAGATTTGTCTGATAGAAATCGTAAACATTCATATTTAATAAACAGTTATTAACACTTCTATAATATTGCTATTTTATGTTCATTACATGCTCATTGCATTACAGCAAGTTTATTTCCTATTTCATTTCTCCATTGTCATTGTGTATTGCAAACCTGTGCAAGACAGGTCTATTTTTTATGTTGCACTGTACAGTATGTGAGTAACGCTCAGATCTTAATGGAAGTGTCACATCATTTTCAGATCAAATTATCTGGTTTTAACAGCTGAGGGGAATCAAATTAATCAGTAAAATTAGAATGCAAACCAATACAAATGTTATGGTTTCCAAGATGTTGACTGAAATACTTGGAGGTCACGTTTGCCAGTTATCACATTAAAAGGCTTACTGGGGTGCTCTATTACTTATCATTAGTAGTCCTATATTAGGAGCATGCATAAAGGTTTAAACTGCTATGCAGAAAGAGCATGGCTCAAGTGAATTTAATTGCACAAATAATAACTCAGATTTTCTTTTTTTTCTCATTAGTTTCTTAGATACTGAGATACAGGAACGTAACAGAGAAGGTCAGAATATTTACTCTGATTTATAGGTAATTTTTGCCCTTGAAACGAGCAAAACCTTTTCTTCAGAAAATCAAGGCTAGAATCTCCTAGAAAATAACCTCACAAAATTTTGGAAGAAGAGGACTCCCCACACTCTTCCTCTGCTCCAGTTCATGGAGGACTGTCTCCCTCTCCCATGGGAGACAGTCCTCCATGAACTTCTCCAATATCAGTCTTTTCCACAGACTACATTTCTTCATGAATTGCTTTAACCTGGGTCACTTCCATGAGGTGCAGTCCTTCAGGAACAGACTGCTCCAGTGTGGGTCCCCCACAAAGCCACATATCCTGTCAGGAGCCTTGTCCAGCACAGGTTTCCCACAGGGTCATAGCTTCCATCGGGCATATCCACCTGCTCTGGCATCAGGGAACTCTAGGGACTGCACGTGGAGTCCACTGTGGAACTTCATGGGCTGCAGAGGGGACAGCCTGCCTTCACCATGGTCTCCACCACAGGCTGCAGGGGACTCTCTCTGTCTCCTGCAGAGCTTCTCTCCCTCCTACTGCATTGTTCTTTATGCCTACAGGGCTGTTCTTCTCATAGATTTTCAGTCCTCTCTCCTCTGACTTCAATTAGCTCCTGCACAATAATTGTTTTCCTTCTTAACTTTGCTATCACATGGATGCTGGCACTGTCAGTGATGGGCTCAGACCGGGCAGGAGGAGGAACCAGCTGGAGGTGAGTCTGTTGGACAAGGGGAAAGCTTCTGGCAGCTTCTCCCAGAAACCTCTCCATTTTCTTAACCTTGTCATGCAAACCCAGCACAGATGTGTCAGCTTGGTAAAGTTTCTTAAAGACTATGAGACTTTAAGGGGTGAGCCAGGAATGACATGATCATTTACTATAAGCATAGTAATGATTTAGGATATCAACTCTAGCTGTGACATCAATGGCACATTGTATACACCAACACACACAAATCTACACAAGTACGCACACTTTTCATATACACATTTATATTTTTATTCAAATTTATATTAATATATATTTTTAAATCCTACATTTAAACACTTTATTTCTTTTATTCAGGCATCCATGAGGAATCCTAATATTGAAAAGCAAAGTCACAAAAGCTCCTCTGATGTTATCTGTGATGTTACTTGTTCTACAAGAAAAACTTTACAGAGTTTAAACTGTGGCATGGTCCATTTGCATAATTTATTGATCCTAAAGCAGTTATACATCTGCTATTTATTGTCCTTGCTTTACTACTGACCATGCAGGTGAAGAAGGTTTTGTGTAATTTTGATGGAACAAGGAGGATTCTCAAGTACATGTTTTACAATAATTTCTCTGATGTGTGTAGAAATGAAATATATTATGAAAGACTATAGATCCTTTTCTTTCTCAGTGGAAAAAAAAACTAAAAAAAATAAGTGCAGTAATTTTACAAATGGAGAAAAAACATGATTCTTACTTTCATGCCAGCATAAAAATGAGGAAAAAACAATTTTCCAACTTTGATGAAAATAATCATCCATCTTAGGTAAGACTAGAAACACATCTTCAATGTTTGCATATAAAAAAGTATATGAACTGTTTAGCATATTAAAATCAAATTTCAGCAGTGTCAGAATGCTCACTAATCAATTTCAGAGTAATTTTCTTAATTGAAACTAGTTCCAGTGATACTTTAATGTTGAACAGCACATGCTCAGGACATAATTTCTTACGCAGGATTTCCCTATGAGTATAAACCACTCTTTTTTAAAGTAGTTAAAAGATTAATACTCATTAAGGATTAGTGGATTTTCAAGCTTCATCTTTTATAATAATTTTTTTTAGTTAGTTGAGTGTCAAGACCCCTGAATATTAAGCTGTCTTTCAAAAAATGATACTGTTTTTCAGAAAAGATTATTTTTGACTCTTCCATCCTCCTCCAAAGAAGTCAGTATGCAATCATGCTAATTCATTTATTTTCAGAGATGACTAGTGTTTGAAAATCTATATAACAGTGGTATGCTTTTTGATATTGATACTATAAGAGATGTAAAGTTTATTGTCTGAGAAAGACATTTGCAATCCAGCATTGCCATACAAGGGGTGTGTTGTGATAATGATTTCATATGCAAAATAAACTTATCTTGATTTACTGCACTTATTTTCCACACTTTTCCGTCTGCAGCATCTTGTTATAAATCTCAACTGAAATTTCTATTATATTTTCAAATTATTATTCTGTGCAGGCACTAATGAAAATGGGGGCTTACTCTTCATGGTGATCCAGATCAATGAGCATTTCTTGTCAACCAACACAGTTTGCTGTATATGATGATGACAATTATATTCTACCCATATACAAATATTTTTAACCCATACTTTGGAGTACCGTGGTGTAATTTTTACATCACAAAGTTCCTAGCCTTTAATTTGAGCCTTTTAAGTTTGGGGAACCACACTTCCATTTTTGATTTGTTCTCAATGTGCTTTCTATGCAGAATTGTTTAATCATGGAGGAAATAAAACACTGCAAAAAGTCAGCCTTTCCCCTGAACTGTGTAGAGTGTGGGCAGGCAGTGGTCAGCCCTGGTGCTTTCATTGTACAAATACACCCACATTAAATTTCGTTGCTCACTAACATGGATGTAGACCATATCAGCCAAGTTCCCCTGTAGATGGATGAGAGAGGAAGGGACCTCTAAGACTAACTCAGAACTTTTTATGGCTTAATCAGCCTTTAATTTTGTTGGAATATGTGAAGTTAAACTAGGGCTTATCCAGGACATAAAAATCTTTTTAATCTATTTAGCATGTGGAAAATAGAACAGATGCATTTTGTCAAACATTTTTAACATACAATATCTTGAAAAATTCCTCAGAAAAGTCTTAATAATGGAATCAGGGCAAATGTATTTTCCTATAAAAACACATCAATTGTCAGATAAATAATCTTTCTAACCTCTAATACAAATCTAAATAAGAATACCATCTTGGACTTTTTTACTACTTGCTCAAAATTTTTGTCATGCTAACAAACTTTATTTTTATTTATTTATTTATATAAACTTTATTTTTATTTGTTTATTTATATGCCACTTTTTCTTTCTAAACACTAGAACAGCACTAATATTTTTTCTAGAATTTATCTCATTTTCAAATATTAAAATTAATATCCTAGGATCCACTCATCCCAGTCCTGAATTGAAGATAAGGTGAAATTTATTTGATGTTTTCTATCTTAATATTGTTTATACAAAGATGCTATTTAATGATTCCCTTAAAAGCAGAAACATTTCATTATTTCCATGTGAGTTATCTATCCATACCTATACCTAGAATCTATATCTGTATCTATATCTTTAACTTTTTAATCCTATGCAAAGTAAGAATTCTGAATGTTTCTTCATTTTTTGAATAGTTGTTAACAGATTGCCTCTTCTGACTAGGAATGAGTTTACAGATTTATCAGGATTTTATCTCTGGAACATTTATTCTAAATATGTTACAATATATTAATAAGTAACAGTTGTCTTCGTAGCTTATTCTATTAGTCACAGACTTGACATTTTAGAATAATTCAGACTGATATTTTCAGTCTTGTTGTTTAGGTTGAAAATATAACATTAACTTTTCATGTCTTTAAGTTTTCATCTGTAAACATTATAAACTGCTATTTACTAATGATTGCAAAACATGTTGTGTAACCAATACAAATGTCTTTAAATACAGTTATTGTATCAAGTGCCAACAATAAAGCAGGTACTAAAGCTATTTTCTCACCCACTGCATTTTGTTTATAGCTTCAGAAAGCATCTGTAATATGCTTGGACAAGGGGAAAGCATCAGATATCAAATTCAGCAGCATGGATTTCCAGTTGACACCTAAGAACCTCACACAAGGCCTAGGCCATCCAGGAACTGGCAGTATGTTGGTTTTCCACAGAAAACAGAAAATAAAAAATAAACAAATAAAAACATAAGAGTATGCACCAGCAACCGAAAGCAAAGATACAAATACATTTATATACATATATCACATTTTCATATAGGCATACTTGTGCATTTTTGTACATATATTGTATGAAGCTCTTTGTAGTTAAACAGACAAAATACAGTTAAGTAGTTTGATAATTCTATGCTACGTTTTTTGGTGAACCACTACATATTTCAATCTGAGTGGATGAAATATTATGAAATATTCTGGTTTTAGAGTAAATCTCCTTCTCCCAAAATCAAGTGGTTTGTAAAATGATCATCACATCTGAGTACATGCTGTAATTTCCACAGTCTACATTTTTGCCGTAGCTTTTAGCAGTTAATGCTTATTTTAAGCTTCATAGTCTGGCATTATTAATCTGAACTTTAAAGAAAGTACAGCTTGTGTCTGTGGGTATTTCCAGTCATTTTGAAATTAATTTGCCAAAGGAGCAAATAGCTCAATAATAGTACACAGGTGAGGAATTTATCTGGCAAAGGCTGTGCATACAGTATCTGGTGTATAAAAATCCCTTCATAAATTTCATCAGGATGTTCGTGTCTCAGATGTCTCAAAGGTCTGAAATTTCAGGTCGTCTCCTACTTGAGATATTCTGGATCACTCTCCTTGTCAGTCACCAGTCGTTGAGAGAGTCTTTCTCTGTTGTACAGTATGATACTAGCTCTCAAGATAGCCCTTGCAACTGGAGCTTGTATCTCATTATACCTAGTATAAATAACAATTTGGAGCTTTTTTGACACTTAGCAAGTACTCTTTACACATTAATTCTTGGCTGGGGGTATTTTTGAGGTAAAGGCATCTGATTAACTGGTGGTTTAGAATTAATCTAGACATTATTAGGCAGACAAAAAAA
>VWZV01017068.1:77400-149978 GCA_013397155.1 Irena cyanogastra | reverse complement strand
AAAAAAAAAAAAAATCCAAAATTGACAAAGCAGCTACATTATTTCTTTATGTTAAAAAAAAGGAAAAAGAACAGAAAAAGAAAACATCTTCTTGATCTATTTATAATGTTATTAATTTAAAGTGAAAAGTTCACTTCCTGCAGTGAGTGACTTGTAGAACTCACTTTCCTTCCAGATATTTTTCCTTTTTTTTTTTTTTGCTATTACATATTATATTTAGAGTTAATATTTTTTTTTTCCCCAGGATAATTCATCTTCTCTCCTTAAACTTGTAACTTGTTTACATCTCCCCCTCTACCTCAATCCACTACTTATTTAACATTAATAAACTAATTAAATGGTTTCCAAAATATAAATTGATAATTTCATTTCTTTGGAGATGCATATACCGCTTTTTGAAAACATCTGTACTTGAATGGTCAATTAACTCCATGACTAAAGAAAAAATTAGATAGGCAGTTTGTAATTTTCAGAATGAATTGTTTCTGTCTAGTGAAGCATGGAATAATTTTGGTTGGAAACGACCTTTAGAAATGACGTAATCCAATGCCTCGTTCAAAGCAGAACTAGTCTCATAGTTAGGTCATGTTGCTCAGGGCCTTGTCAAAGCATGTTTTAGAAATCTTCCGAGACTGGACAGTCTCTCTGGGCAGCTTGTTCCCATGCTTAGTCACTCTCACTGAGAAATATTTCTTCTCTCGTATTTAACTGGAACTGCCCTTACTGCAACTTCTGATTATTGCATCTCGTCCTTTTACTGTGCACCTTTGGGAAGAATCTTCCTCTGGGCAGAAGGCTGAAGACAGAAATTAAAACTTTTCCTTAGCTTTCTAGTCTCTATGCTAATCAAATCAAGTTCTTCCAGCCTTGAGCATCAGCTGCTCCAGCTAATTACCCATCCTGGTCACTCTCCATGGGATGGACTCATTCCAGTTTCCTAGCGCCGTTCACGTATGGACAACAGTTCTTCAGATGCAGGCTCACAGGTGGCAAGTGTAGCAGCAGCAGCACTACCACCACCACTTCACCTGCCTGTCCGAACCTGGAATTTTAATGCATTGAAAACTAAATGATCATCACATTTTTATTTTTATAAGTCTGTCTTTCCATTAATATTAATAAAAATAAAAACAAAACAAAAAAACCCTTGCAATTGTGAAATTTAAAATATTGTGGGAATAGATGACTCCAACTCTTTTGTCTTTCTTCATCTTCTCATTAAATGCAAATAAGCCAAGCAGTCTGACATACAAACTGCCACACATAATGAGGGTAATTACAACGAGTCATGTAGTTCATGCTGAATATCATCTTAAGTTCACGATAAAAAGTTTTATATATTATAAGGATAATAATTTATTTAAACCTGAAAATAAGATGGGGACATTCAGGAAAGAGATGAGAACCCAAAAGTTTTTTTGTGTCTCAAAACTTTTAATGTGGATAGGAAGTGTGTGCCAAATGTTTGGCAGAGATAAAAGATCAAAATAAGAGGTTACATGTGGTAAAACTAAGAAACAAGGCTTTTGAGAAACAGTTTTAAGGAAAGAACATGGAAATGAAAGCAAGAATACAAATTAACTTGGATAAAATATGGACACACATAATCAGAATGAATAAAAACTGAAAGACAAATAAACAAAGCTAATGGCAACTTCTAGCAAGCCTTACGTGTCACCGTCTGCTGCATTGTGTTTGCAAAACGTTGCAGGTCTTGAGACAATATATCAGAAGAACACAAAAATTGCAACCAGCATCCTAACAGTTAAACAATGATTTTATTGTGAGAGCTCTGCAAGATGAGCTTGTCCTCAAATTACCTTTTTCCATATGCATGAAGATCAAAATATGTTTCTGAACCCTGAAGTTTAAGGTTATTGTGCAGTTACTTAGGACAGAATGTTTGCTGAAAGGAGGAAGAGAAAAAAAAAATCAAATGCTAATGGATTAGGATTTTAGCAGAGGGTAATGCTCATTAAAGGAATCAAAGCTCTAAAAGTAGGTGGTTATTCACCAGCTGGTAGCAGTTGAAATCATTGTTGTAAGAATCATTCACAGGCATTTTTAGGTGAGCTGGGGAAAGTTTCAAAATCACTGTTTTACTCAGTTCCCAGATGACCATCTAAACATATCAGCATTTAATGCTATTGTTCTGCTGGCTTTATATCTTGTTAGACATGAAACACCTCTTTAATATCTACTGACATTCTAAGTTGCCTTTTCTACAGTTTCTGTTGACCACTTGCAAAAGTGGCCACCTATATCTGTGCACAATTTGGTCAACTCTGCAACAGGAATCAGTTAGGTATCCTCTTGGATGCTTTCCTCAGGATGTTCATCCACAAATGTAAACATGAAAATGTGCAACAAGGAGCTGATGGAACTGCCTAAAATCCCCAAGCAGGAGCTTCCTGTAACAGTCAAATATTTAATTGTGAAGATTCAGTGAAAGACCTTGTATCTCCAGATAGTTGCACCTGCAGTGTAAATGACTGACCAGGGATCTGCCGAATCATATATAGAATTAGTAACTGGAGTGTGCTGCATGTGCACATAGTTGCAGCCCTGATACTATGCTACTCTGTAATTCGAACTAAAGAATGAACCTGGTTTTTTGTCCTTATTAGTTATCATTTAAGTCCTGTGACTATTTCCATAAGCTCAGGTGGGGTCAGCATGTGTTTAGGTTAAATGAAAGCATTGGGTGTGTGTTGGTTGGTTGGTTTGTAATCATATTAGCAATATTTGCTTTTGTCAGATATAATTTGTTGTTGTTTTTTTTTTTTTTTCAGAATGATTTATCTGTGAAGTACCGATTCCATAAAGCACTCTGATTGCACTTCAGATCCAAAATTATTTGGGATATGAGTTGGTTTTTTTCCTCATAAATCTGAGATTTTTATGAGGGAAATAATTCTAGTTAACTTTAGGTATAACGTACAACACAAGACCAAATATGCATTTGTAAATAAGCAAATGTGCTGTTTATATTTGCATAAAACCCTATCCTGGCAGGTGTACAGGCTACTAATTTTATGTAGCTTCTGAAAAAGTTATAGAATGCCTTTTCACTTCAGTACCTAAAATCTGAAATTTTTTTTGAAATTAGTGCATTTCTTGCATAACATTTTTGTTAAAATGTAATTTCATAAACATTCTTCTTAATATTTTTCTGTAATATGCCCTATCCTTGAAGTAATGATTAGATCTAGATGAAAAAATTCTGCTCAAATAATTTTTAAATCCTGGAAAGATTTAGCTACAATAAAGCATTTTTTATTAAAAATACCTATTTTTCCCAGGATAATCTCAGTTTATATAGAAAAAACAAATTTATGTAAGGGAAAATATTGTTATTTGGAAAAACATAATTGGAGATCATAGATTAGGATCCTCACCCAAACAGGTTTTTGTCTTGCACAGCTAGCCAAATATTTCATGATACATTATTTTCATCACAAAGAGATGATATTGTGATATTGATTCAGAGATGCAGTTCAAACTATATGAGAAAGGCTGTCTGAGGAATACAAACTAAAATTTATAGGACATAATTTCTGAATTCTACTATGAACTCCTTCTTTTTGTTTTCTGGTTGGTTTGGGGGTTTTTTCCCCCCACTCTTGATGTGTTCCAAAATTTTCAAAACACTCAAGTCTTCAGGCTGAAGCAACCCCTGATGTACAACGCAAGTTCATCTAAGCACTCAATTACATTTTGAAGAATCACACCTTCTTTAAAAGGAACTATAAATTCCACCTTATGATAATTTTATTATCGCCAGCCTGTTACTAATGTATTCATGATCACAGCTCCTTAAAAATGATTTTATGACTGGCTTACTCATCAGCTTCTAACACACTCTTGCCTAAAAACAACAGCATTTTTGAAATATTTACGTAAGACTAATGAGGGCTTCAATCCTAAGCTCTGTTTTCAGCAAATGTGTAGGCTTCTGTTCCAAAAATAAATGTGAAAATAAGAGTTGTTAAATATCTTATTAAAATGATGACATTTGGAAGATTTTCTTTTTTTTTTTGAGAAAGAAACACAATTGCATACCACTTAAGGGCGTCAGTCTAAAAAAGTATAAAATTGAAACAACTTTTGCATGCCAATAATCATGCAAACATAGAATAGTTTGGGTTGGAAAGGGACCTTGAAGATCATCTAGCTCCAATCTCCCTGCCATAGACAGGGACATCTTCCACCCAACTAGGTTGCTCAAAGCCCCATCCAACCTGACCTTGAACACTCCGAGGGGTTGGGCATCCACAGATTCTCTGGACAACCTGTTCCAGTGCCTTACCACGCTCATTGTAAAGATTTTTTTCTTAATCAAAGGCAAACCAGAAGCCCAGTTAAATTACATCTGTAGCACGTACACCATCAACTGATGTAGTTTCTCCATCATAAAAAGTCACTAGGTTGGTCAGACAGGATTTTCCCTTGCTGAAGCCATGCTAACTGTCCTGAACCTGTGGTCTGAGTGAACCACTGTACATGCACAAACCAAGTGGCTTTGTACAACTATCCATATACTGCATTACCTTTATGGCTTCTACTTCTTTTTGAGGACATTAAATTAGTCCTTTCAGTCATGTGCTTAGAAAGAAATTGTGAAACTGTGGGTTGCTTTTAAGCAACCATGGCATTGCTGTTCTGTAGATGACCTTGTGAAGCTTACCAACCAGTTTTAATAGAGAGACTTAGGAAAACAGATCGTAACTGACTGCCTTTTTTGGAGCGTGATAATATTTGACTTCAACTTGTGATGTGTTGAAAGCAAAAAATGAGACAAAGAAATGAATATCAATGACAAATGATTAACAGTCTTGGAAAGCTAGATTATTCAGAGCTATAAATGGTCACTAGCAATTATTGGCATGCATTAGTAAGGAGGCAGATAGGCTGGGCTGAAGGTTCAGTACATATTGCATGCTAAAAAATTGAATGGCTAGAATGTGCTGAACATCATAATTGGAAAGACAAGCTTTTATTAAACCTCAGGAAAAAATGCTCCAGAAGACAAATAAAAATTTAACTGCACAAGATATATCTCAGATAATGGAAGAATACAATTACATGTACAAAATACCAGTATTAACAGTACAGTACAAAGTATTTATTTTTGATCACACTTTAATTAGTCAAATAGCATCTAGCTTCTTGTGATAGCATTCACAAATATATTTCGGATGCACAGTTTTTATATTCATATTTTGTGTGTGCAAAATAGGTTTCATAAAGGTAGAATTCACACTCCGTATCATTCGTAAGTGTCAGTAAGTTGGAAAATATTTTTTAAAGAACAAGTTTGAGTTATTTCTTTAAAAAGAGTAAAACTATCTCACTTTCTGGAGGTCTTTTTCTTAATCTAAAAACCAAATAAAATAAAAATATACCATTACCTTGCGTCATGGTTTTGGCCAGGGCAGGGTTAATTTTTTGCAGTAACTGGGAGGAGTTTTGGCCATGGTCTGAGTGTAATTCTGTACCACTTCATGTCAATGCTAGTGGGGAGAAGGGTCAAAAAAAATGGTGGACAGAGCAGTCCAATATTTGTTTATTGTAGGGGACATTCTGTATAAATAGTTTTCTTAAATCTTTTGGTATTAATATTGTTGTTACTGTTTTTTCTTATTTAATTGCTGTTTCTAATAAATTTTTCTTTTCTCAATGCATGATCTTTGCAGCTTTGCCTCCAGTTGGAGGGTGGGGAAGAGAATGCTGCACAGGTTTTAGCTGGAGTACTACACTGAAGAACAGCATTCCTAAACCATGACACCTTAAAAGAGTAAAAGGCAGAAAGCTGCATAGATCTTCTAAACACTGTGTAGTTATTTGCTCATAACTTGGCAAAACTGTCTTTTAGGGACCTGTAATTTAGGAGCACTTCCCATTCATTTAGTTGGAATTAAGAAAAGGGAGTCTAAAATATAAACAACCAGCATATTATAATGATAATAACACAGAAAGAGAACAGGTTAAAATTTAGAGGAAGATTTTACAGTCATTTGTTCTCCAGAATAGAAGAAACAGAAAAAAAGAGAGGTTGTGCAACCCATGGCTGCATCTTAGTCTCAGACATGTTTTGGAAAGAAGCTAATTCAGTGTGATTTGCTGCTTTTTGAAATTTATGGGACGATTTCAAACACAAGTGAAAATGATGACGCAGTTCAGATGAAAACATAAAAATAATATAAATCATCTTAAAAATTGTAGCCAGAGGCTTAATAACTGGACAAGTAGGAAAAATTCACCTCTGGATGTGTGTATGCACCATAAACACTGAGGAAGAAGCCGTGTATGATGTCAAAGTGAATGAATGAGACGCACTGGGGACTTGAGAGAGTAGAGCAGGCCAGAGCAGAACTGCTGCCTCTGGCAGATCCAGAGCTTGATTCATTGCATATGGCCCAAAACGTAGGCCACATTTTCATTCACTGTCATGGCTGCTCAGGGAGAGATTAAATTGCTGGAACATATGGTCATTTCAGGTGCAGGTCTCCTATGTAGCGATGTGTGCACAGTTATTGAATTCTGAGAAGAAATTATTAAAAGTGGAAGGCGTCAAATATAACAGCTTATGTTCTGGATGTGATAGCTACACTGGCTCCCCACCAGATACTCACCTTACCAATGAGAAATTAAATTCTTTCGGTATTGGTTTGTCAAGGTTGCGAAGGCACAGTCTGGTGCATAAAACAAAATGATGCCAGTAATCAAGGTTCACCAGTTTTAATTAAAGTGAGGAATAAACAAATTTCCAGTTGACAAAGGGCATCCTTTGGAAAGCAAAGGAAGAAATCTGTTAAGCCAATGAGACTGCAAACAATGAAAGGATATGTAGAGAAATCTTGGGATATTTTTTACTAAAAGATGTGAAAAATTATCTGGTATTTTTTTAACCCTGACAAAGTGTTTAAAAGACAAGGGTGCGCACCAGCTTTCTGAATAAACACTTTAAACGTGAGATCAGACAGCAGAAGGGAATCACAGAAGTAAAAGTACCAGTAAGGAAGTTTTGGTTTGCATTTTTGACGTAAAATAAATTATCCATATGTATTCCTTAGCGGGTACTTGGAAATTGAATAAATTGTGGGTTTATGTTGCCAAGTTACCTGATGTGAGGACATTAAAAATTTTATTCTTGAAACTTATAGGAATTTCATAGTTTTTACAATCTCTAGAAAATGTAGAATAAAACATCCAAGAGATGCAAAGACTTTTAGAAAGTTGCATTGACAAACAGGTAGTGAAAACATGGAAAATCCTCTCACTTGCTTAGGAAGCTAACATTCCTGAAGGTGAAGTCAGATCAGAATGTAAAGAGATGAAGTAAGAAAGACAAAAATTCCAGTAGTAAACATTGCTAATTAAATAAAAAGAAACTGCTCATTTTCTTCAGACATCAAAACTGAAAGAGGAAAGCAGAAGTGGAACCTATCTCTTGTGAAAACTGGAATAAGGCTAAAAGAATTAATTGTGGCTTAAAAACTGAGCCTATAATTTACTCCTAGAATTTGCTTCTAATTTTCTGTTAAAGAAGTAAACCAAAACAAGGAAAATAAAAATGAAGAAATGTATATGGAATTCTATCTGCCCAGATAGAGATAAATGTAGAGGAGAACTCACTCAAATAAAGAGAAGTACACAAACACTCTCCCACAACTCAGAAGTTACTGGAGTATCTCTGTTCAGTTGTGATACAAAATTGAATAAGTTTGCCAAGCTTCAAGTGATAAAATATGAGTGAAAAGGCAAACACACTGTACTTAAAAATGACCACAAAGTGATCCCAGAACTGCTAAAACTGTTAATCCAGTAATATGAGTAATATCTCCGTCAGGCCTTGACTGGCAGCACAGAGACTTATGAATGCCAATTACTAAAAATTCAGCTCAAATGTTCTAACAGAAACACAAGGAAATTAAATTAAACTGACTGGATACTTAATTAACTATATTTTTCCAGTTGAAAAGAGAGAATCAATGGCTTACAAAATAGTTATTCTGTCTCTTCTCACTGAAAGAAGGAAAGGAAAAGAGAACTAACAGAATAGGGTAGTACACACTAAAACAAGCTACTCCGCTTGCCTGGTATTTGGACCAGGCGTTGGCCCATGACAGGAAGCAGACATGACGCAAGTATTAAACATTCACACATTTTCATATCTTTCCTTTCTTTATCCTATAAGGAACATCTTTTACGGGGTATGCTCAGGTAGAAAAACAAGATCAAAAAAGATTTCATTCAGTTCAGATTGACTTAAACATTTGATGGACAACATTTTCCAGCTTCACCCTGAAAGCTCAGAATGTTGTTCTGTGCACTGCCTTTTTGTTCTTTTCTCTACAGATCCTTTCATGAGTACTTGCCATAATTTGAAGTCAGGCATCCACCAAGAGATTAAAAAGCATTTGTGAAAAGTTTATGTAAGGGATTAATTTCACATTATACATTATTTTGTAAAAGCAGGAATATCAAATTAATATTCACTATCCATCTGTTAAAAAAATAATCTTAGAAATAGCATTGCTATTTGAAAATTAGTTATCTTAGATCTTGCCTAGCTTCCAACATCTTCAGCCAATGGAAACAACCTCAATTTTGTAATTTTCTAATTATTTAATGCTTTTACTTTGTATTTATTGATAGCAAAGTAGGAACAGAGAAATTGCATCGTATGGTATCATATCAACAGTTTCATTTTTAATCAACAGGTTAAGAAACTTTATACCTCATAGTAACTGAATATAGTAAATTGTATAGGAGTATCTTAGTTCCTACCAATGCTGTAAATAATTGCTTGATATGTCTACATTTCTTAAAGAGGTGCAGGGAGAACACCTTGCTTCCAAATCAAGCAGCAGTTAAAAGACAATTCCAGAACCTTACCAGTTTAATGTTAAAAGCATTCTTCTAATAATGATCCTAAATGCATTCATGGTCTCTCTGTATGAAGTGATTCATGATATAACAATCACTTTTTGAGTGCCTACTTTATGCTACCTGATTTTTCAAGATGACACATACAAACTCAACGATGTTTAATGAGTGCAGTCAAAAAGATGAGCACTAAAGATTAATTATAGACTGTATTGAATAGTCCATTTCTTCCTTTTCTAACTTACTGTTAAATACCTCAAGAAATTAATTGAAAAAATTATATTTCCCAAATGCAACAGTACTTCAAATAAACACTCAAGCAAAGATTCAGTCAAGGGCAAATTCTCTAAATATTCATTATATTGTTGCTCTTGCATTCTGAGAAAAAAGTCTATTGGCTTGACATTACATTTTTTTTTTAATATTCATTGTGCCTCCCTTTTGAGGTTATAGTGTCAACTAGCTAATCTTAGTGATTCTGCAATCAATCTTGAAAATGCTGAGTTGTGTTCGTGTGGGGGCTTTTGAGGCTTTTTTTTTCTTACCAGAATAATATCCAATAACAGCAAACTGGTTGAATTATAATGATGTTAAGTAGATAACAATTTTTTTAAATGGACCATTATATATAAATGATATGCAAATGCATTTTTTCAATGAATCAGATTAAAAAAAAAACTAAAAGCCAAAAATCTCCCCGTAGATTAATCTAATGTGTTATTGCCTGCCCACTAGAATAGATCCTTTGTAAACCTACAGATACGTTTCAATTTCCTCTAGTTATGAGTGTTTTGATATTCCATGACCCAGGGAAAGATGGGGCTCATAATCTGCATCCATCCATAGTACATTGAGTTCTGGTTTTGTTAAGGAATGTGATAAATGCAGATAGAAAAAACAAATATTGAAAAAGTTTAAATTGAAGCTATGATTGTTGACTGAGGTTACATTAGGACACCATTGTTATTTTGAAGGTACGTCGAAACAGGAGAATTTTTGTCAAGATCTGCTGGGAAAGGGTAGTAATTAAGTTCAGCAAGATGTTGCTAGTGGTGCTATTTGGAGGTATGACCCTCACCTTGTCTTCCCTGTCTGTCTTTCCTAAAGAGCCAATATCCTTTCATTCCAACAACCTACTCACAGGAGTCGGGTTCCACCGTATCTCTGTGATGTCAATAAGATCACAGCCCTACAGGCATGCACGTGCCTCTAATTCCTCATGTTCATTCCCCATGACATTTGCCTAGAGGCAAGCTGGGGCTCTGCCTGCTGGCTGGAGTGGCTGGAACTCCTTTGTGCTTCTCTTCAGATGCTCTCCTGCTGCAACTTCTCCCATCTCTCCTTATCTGTTCTTGGGGTGGACTGTGGGCTCTTTCCTCTGGGAACTTTACTGTCCTCTTCACTATGAAAATTCAGACATCTCTTGTAACTACTAAACGGAAAAATCAGATAGTGGAATGGAATGTTTATAATAACTATATAAATAAATTACTGACAGTTTTTTCTGCTCCACAAAGTGACAGAGAAGTAGACTTTTCATGAAGTGGCTAAAAACCCAGAAATTTTACAGAATTTGTACATACTTGAATCTATATATTTTTATATATATTCACATTTCTATATATTTTTTCTCTATATACAGATTAAGAATGATGTTTTGAGCCATGATCCTCTATGAGAAAAAAAAATCTCAAAATATTCCTTAGACATTAAAAGATTAACAGTTTTTGTATTAATTCCTGGACATGGATCCTAGAAATGCTTTTCAAAAGGAAACAGGTCTTTATGATGTGGTCTGTGGTCCTGCATATAATATAGATAAGTAGCTTTGTTACAGTTCTAAATAAGGAACTGAGTTTTTGGTTTTTTTTGTTTGTTATTTTTTTAATCGAAATAAGCAAAAATTAATGGAAATAAATCTGTGAAAATTATAGAAAGTATGGGAACCATTTATTTTTTAAAGAAATAGTATGAATGTTATGCAGCAGCTTTATTGAATAGTCAGCTGCTCGGCACTCAAAGTTCACAAAAAAATGACATTTCTAAATGTTTGCCATGATGAATCCAATATATACTCAAAAGTGAGTGTACAGATGCAACTTCATTGGTTTTTTTGTAACTTCCTGTGTAGAAAGAAATAACATAAACCTCATTCCCAACTTACATTTAAAGAAAAAATACTTTCCAGATTTTCATCTTGCTATTGAGATTTTAATTTTCTTTCTTACCGGAATTCACACTTTCTTTTTACTCAATTAAACTGTAAAACTTGATTTTTATGTCAAATCTTATGCCTCTGAATAAATGTGAGAATCAGCTTTGGCACCTCTATTGCACAGTATACAAAGGTTTATAGCATTATCACCTGCAGTCAGCATTATCACATTGCTGCAGTTTCAAATATTTGATGTTTTAAAGTGCTCTTTTAAAATGTTTATAAAACTAATATAGAGCAGAGTAATTCTCTCTTGATCTCCATTAATCCTGACATGCTTAAACAGACAAATTGTCTTCCATATTATTGGAATACCAGGTGTTAAAAACCCATCTGATCTGGTCTTTCATAGAAAGTATAGTAAAATGAGACTACGGTTTATAAAATCACTTCAAAAATTTCAAAATAAACACCTGAAATCAGATTTGATATTCAAAACTCAAAAGTTATTTTCAGAAATACTAAAAATTTACCAGCTTGGATAAAGAGTATCTCCAAGCTCTGAAAAAAAAATTCATTCTTTGAAAGATGGGGTATATTTCAAAAGCTATATATTCTTACCTAGATTGAATTTTCTGCAATAACCTAGAGAAGCAATGGTGTCTGAATGTAAATTTTCGTTGGTAACACACACAAAATGTAATATATCTGTAGGTATATTCCATACCTATCCTATAATGGTAATCTTTGTACAGCCTTGTTGTGGTCTCTGGAACACTTGTAATCTACCTGAGTACCCTTTTTTTTACTTTTCCCTGGCTGACAGACCTACCCAGACTTGGACCTAAAAGCAATTCCCTATAAACTGTAAATTAATGGGCCACTAAACCACTGAACCCTCCGTGACACTATCATAGTTTTAAACCCAGCTGAAAATTAAACACAGCTGCTTGCTCAACTCCTCACTCTCTCCCCCCTACCCCAGGGGAATAGGGAGGAGAATCAAAATAAAAATTGTATGTTGAGATAAGAACAGATTAATAATTTAATATTAAAGAAAATACAGTAATCATGGTAAATATTAATAAAAAGGAAAAACCAAGTGGATGCAGAATGCAATTGCTTGCCACCTGCTGACCATGTGATGAACCCAGACAGGCTGTCCTTCTGGCTAGCTCCCCTCAGTCTACCTACTGAGCAGGATGTTTTGTGGTGTGGAATATCCCTTTGGTCAGTTCAGGTCACCCGTCCCAGCTGTGCTCCCTTCCAGTTTCTTTTGCATCCCTCCTCTCTGTCAGAGCATGAGACAATGGAAAAACGTCCTTGACTTAAGATAAACACAACATAGCAAAGAGCAAAAACATTAGCATATCATCAACACTATTCTCATTCCAAATCCAAAACACAACACTGTAACAGAACTGAGAAGAAATTAACTTTTTCCCAGCTGAAACCAGGACAGACACTCTCACCAGCCTGTTCAACTCACATAAATTGGTCTGGAGAACATTGTCACAATGGGTCTGGTGAATTGTGCTCTCTATTACATGATTGAACAGGTTTTTGATGGGAAAATTAGATGGCAAGGATCACACAATTAGATTGGCTTTATTCTCCAAAGTAAATTACTTTTATATCTGGTATTTTGATTTTATTTATTTTGAACTTTTTATGGGAGCAAAATTATTGTGAACCAGAATCAAACATGCATTTATATACATATATGTATACATATATGTATTTTATATTAATTTTTTCCTTTTCATTGACACACTACTTGTGAGATTTGTGTGAGAAGCAGATATAAACAAAACAAGAAATAGGTTCTATTTCCTTTTCTAGCAGCAGTCATACCATGCATGAAGTCAACAGTGTTGTACAGTGATTAATTCCAGGTGACTTAATTTCTACCTGAAAATCACATTTTCACTAATTCCAGCAATACTTTAAGGGGTGGATAAGTTGGTTAAGGAAAAGAAAGGAAGCAAATGGCTCTGTACTAGGCTACAAAGTTCAGAAAAAATTACAGGCAATTACATAAACACCAAATATCTATACCTTCTATTCTTCCTCTCTTAGAGGTATCTGTATTTCATACAACAACATAACACATCTCTACTTCTGTTTTTCAGGAACGTTCAAAAATTCATATTGAGAGCAATTTTCATGGGCATCATAAAGCCTCTTGGATCTAGGCTAGCATAGCCTAGTATAGCAGTATGGCATTAAATATAATGTTTCTAATTTACAGATTGGTGATCACCTGAAAGCAGCAAATCAAAAAACAATGAAACAAAACATAAAACAAGTAAGAGAAAGAAAAGAAAAAGCAAAAACATAACGAACCAATTATTGATAAAGCTCTGTATTTCACTGTGTATCTTCACTATATTATATCTCTTTCTTAGAAAGTACATTTTCCATATTGGTATGTTCCAAAAAAACCAGCAGCCTGGAAATTTAGAAGTAAAAAATCCAGTCTGAAAGTCCAGTTGTTAAATCCAACACGACAGTTAAAATCCAGTCCAATCCCAATATTTTTTTTTATCTTGGTTTCTGCTCTATGAACTTGTTATAGACCAGGTCCTGTAAGTTATTCTCACAAAGTTGATTTCTAGTCAATAAGATCCCAGCCTCGTCCTTCCAGCTAGTCTGGCTCAGCTGTGGTTAACCCCACTATGGGAAGTGCTCCTCCGAGCAAGTGCCTTCAGGATTTGGTAGCTTTGCACTATTCCCTGTTTGGCTTTTTTCTTCAGCTGCCAGGTACAGCCACATCTCCTCCTCAGGTCCCTGGTTTGGGGTCAAACCCTGGCCTCACCAGTACAGCCAGTGTGGGCTGGAGGAATGGAATAAGAGGGTGAGGTTTAGCTACCTTAAGAGCCAGAGCACAGGTGCCAGGCTGAAAGTGCAGCCTTTGACTACAGCAGCAACTGCTGTGGCAACTGCCAAAACTGCAGAGAGCCTTCCAGAAACTTCCAATGGCTGCTGCAGACTGAATCCCTCCAGGTTCCTTCCAGCTCAGATGATTCTGTGACCTATACCATGGCACCAAGCCTTGTGTTCCCCTACCTTTCTGTCCCTTTGTCCTCTGCGGGGTTGCAGCGTACAGGATCCCAAGGGCCAGGAATGGCAGCTCTTCCTGCATCTCACTGGGCTTACACCCTACCCTTCCCATGGGAGCCCCAGAGGCCATGCCTGAGCCCCCCACGCTACACAGGCATGGTTCCCCCAAGGCCAGGGCACCTCGCTGCCCATTCCTCATCTCCCATGCGCGTCCTCATCCTCCAGCCAGGGCCTCACTGGCTCTGGAAGGGAAAGCAGCAGGCACAAGCCTCCCTCCTGGTCTTTCCCCAGTGCTGTTTCCCTTGCACTGCCAGGCAGTATTCAGGAGTCAGGGCAGAAACAATCCCACTGACCTGTGCAGTGAGGCCTCCACCCTGGGTACACCTGTGCTGTCCTCACCCATCCCAGAACCTCCTGTGCCCTGGCTGGCCCATCCCATCCTGTCCCGGAACTCCACAAGCCTGGAGCAGGACAGCCCACCTGCACTGCCTTGCATTGCACTGCATTCCTCCACCAAGCTCGTAATTTTATCATGGAATATTATCAGGCTGCTCAGGCATGATTGCCGCTTTGTAAACCCATTTTATTGTTTCCAATCACCGTCACGTCTCTTGTGTGTCTGAAAAGGTTTTCCAGGTTTATTTGCTCTATCATCTGCCCAAGGACTTAAGAGAAGCCAACTGGCTTGTGGTTCCCTAGATCTTCCTTCTTCCTCTTCATGAAAATAGGAATATTTGCTTTCTCCTAGTCCTTAGGAATCTCACCTGATCACCATGGCCTTTCATAAATAACCGAGAGTGGCCTTGCAGTGATGTCAGTCAGCTCCTTTGACTTTTATGGGTGAATCCCAAGTGGAGTTAATTTCTTTGCAAACATAGCAAAACCAAATAAATAAATAAGTTATATCAGTGTATCACAAAATGCAGCTGAACTTTCAATACAGTAGACTCTGGTCTGAAATATTTTCTTACTTCTTCATTAAACAACGTTCAATCCCAACACTTTAAATCCAATTGTGCATTTCCACTGCAGAACAACACCAGAGCTTAAAGTTGCTATGGTTTCCTAGCAAAGGAGAAATGACTGAAATTATATGGGCTTCAGAAAAAAAATGGTGATTTGACGAGGGTTTTTTCATTTGTTTGCTTTTTTGTTTGTGAATATTTACTGAATGACCCTCTTTTTTCTCTTAATACATCAAGGATTTCAGCTGCCTGTGTCAATGCTGTGGTAGCTAATTCTGAGGCAAACTGTCCTGATGACCCCTCCTCAGCCCTCTGCTTAGTTCCAAGGAGCAAAGCCCCTGACATTTCAGTTTTACATGTGATCTGTTGGACTACTGTCTGCTCATGGCATCCAGCAGAAGAGGTATTGTTTATTCAGCTCCTGCCATAGTAAAATTTATGGTGGAGTCCAGTAAACTGGGATTTGTGCGTCTGCTCTCCCTAAATGGTACTTGTTTTTCAATGCAGAAACTGTGTTGTTGCCATTGACAACCACAGCCTGCTATTAGCATGCAGCCATTATGTTGCATAAGTATTGAACACCAGATGAAAGTGCTATTTGCTGTTAATTTGTAAACAATACATACCATGAGCATCAACAAGGAAGATTTTCTAGGAGGAAAGAAGGATTTAGGTGCCAAAACCATTGTAGACTTTGTCAGGCTTAAGTTGTCAGACATAAAAACACACATACAGGAAAAACATTTTAATTATTATAGGTTATGTAGAAAATTTACAAATTCAGAAGGAGTCTTCGGCTTCCAAACTTCATTTTATAATTTAACTTTGGACTAATTAAACACCAACAAAATTATACCAAGCAACTCTTATGAAATGTTCATTAATAATTCTCCTGGTACAGGTCGTCACATCATAACTGAATGTCAACTGATCATTAGGGACTGGAAAAAAAAGAAATTTCTCTAATAGAGAAATTAACTAAAATGCCACAGAGTGTTGTTGGATTTTTTTAACTATCATGTTGAAGTCACTGATTGTACAAAGCCAGCCTCAGTGGGATAGAGGAAAGTTGATAAATTTTGTAGCAACAAAATCTCATATATTGCCTTTTGATTTGAGGCAACTAACTTTTGATTGGTGGTAACAGTCAGAACTCTAAACCACTAACAACATACACGTTTGGAATTTACTTAAATGTAAGAATGACAGAACTGGAGAGTGGCAATGAGATGAGACACCAACTACTACAAACTACTCCAGATCTTGGCCAATTGAACGCATCAGAACATTTCTCTACATTTCAAAAATACAAAAAAATATATTGGCCAGACTAACTGCATGTTTCCTCCTATTTATCACGTTTCTTGTGATTTTTAAATATGCATCTAAATGGAATTATGTTAGGTAAAGGCCAAATTTTAGAGGTATACTGGATACAATTATGAAATATTAAACATCTGGGGTCAGAAGAGTTCAGACTTTTCAAAGTGTTGCTCTATTTACTTCAGTGGATTTAAGATTATTTTCACCTATTGCAGAAAAAAATGAATACATATCTGTCTGAGGTGATCATCCAAGTCTTTTCAGAAGCTAAGTTATTCTCTTCAATTCCTCTTGCTTGCCTCCTCATTTACCAGATTTCTGCTGATACTCACTCAGGGCTTGCAATTGAATTTATTAGAAACTGCAGAAATAGATTCAAGAGGACATAGACAAGATGACACATACATGAAATTCATATTTTTGTCTGACTTCCAAAGCTTTATTCAATGAGGTCTGACATAAGAGTCTTAGAGTAGGAAATGTACCAGCTTTGTAATATCCTCTATCCTGTACTCACTCCTTGGTGTATGTCTGGGGATGCATGTTATCCCCCAAGTCGGGTTATTGGCCAGTGGAATGGGAGTACTTCTTCATTACTATCAGATAATTCTTAACCTCGAGGAGTTCCATGAGATTCATCAACATCCTTGGCAAATACTGTTGTTAGTTTATCATCTTGCCCACATACCAGGTCACTAGAAGTTGGCATTCACACGCATTCTTCTAAGGACTTGAATATCACAGGATACTGTAGGTCATATAAGCACATCCTTCAGAATTTCCTGAATATACCACAGAACATTTCTCACATATGCCATGACAATGCTGGCCATCTGGAGTGATTGTTTTACTTTGCAGATCAAATTTGGAGATGAATGCTAGGTTCTGTGCATAGGATATGTAATTCTGTCCCAGTTCTGGCCTTTGCTCTCAATTCTTCCATGATTTCTGTTTTTCTCAGTCAGAGGTAAAATCTCTGTCAAACTCTCTCAGCATGTGATTATCCCCTCACAATCCAGGTAACAATAGCCCATCCAAAACCATGAGAGTAGTCAAGGGGTAATACAGACATTAGCCTTATCTGGGCTGTGCTCGAAGAACATATAGCAGCCTCTTCCAGGAATATTTGTTACCAGCTGGTTCCTCAATATGGATACTGGTCAAAGTGTGTATTCCTCAGGAAAAGATTAATGCAATCTCTGATGACAGACAATCAGGTATCTGGTACTGGACTGTGGAACTCTGACTAAACACATGTGCCTCATCTGCAGTGGTGTTTAGACATGTTTCGATTCCTGAGGTAGGGTAGATTAATGACACCCGATGACATTATATTAATACAGCAGTCAGACACATGAGACATAGATAAAATTATTAGAAATATTTTCTGCTCTAGAAATCCTAATGCATGTAAGTTGTGATGTCTAAGTAATTTTTTTTTATCACTTAGAATCTAATGAAAGCAAAAACAAAGCAACCCTTGGTGGTGGATAAGAAGTATGGAGATTACAGGAAATTATTTGAAATCTTACTGAAAGTAGTAGTTTGAAAGTATGAGAGCTAACTACTGACACATGAAAGGAGTCTCTGTCAGCAATCATAGTGGCAGCTGAGAAAGAATGAGATGTGGATTCTTCTGATCTGAACCCAGACTTCCAACTGTACCTTGTCAGTAAAATCCTGGGTGATGGAAAAAGTTGTGGCTAATCTTTGCCAATCAAAGTCAGAATATCATTTGATTATGCAATAGATTTATTTCAAGACTAAGTTATTTTATTGAATAAAATAGAGCTAGAATTAACGAGTACTATTAAAGAGGTGAATAAATCCTGAAGAATAAGTGAGGGAGCATGTGAAACTAAATTTGGATCTGTTAGGAATTTCAGATACACGATGGAAAAGAGGAAACATTTCTATTGATTTTGAAACAAATGGGCAACCCGTAGAGTTGACCATAATGGTCATATAAGTATGTGTATATTCTGAAATCTAGATGTTGTGAAATTATAGAAGGCTGTAAAGAAAGCAGCTGTGAAGTTAAAAAGGATTAGAGATAAAGGTATTGTTTAACTTTTCAGCAGGTGTAAAGCCATGAAAGTAGAAGATAAACCATGTAGTGGTGACAGAGACAAATCCATGAACTAATGCATGGTCAAAAATAATATAAAGGTTAGAAAAATATCAAAGCTGATAGAATAATAACACCAAGAAGAAAAGAATGAAAGATTGAAACATGATTTCCTTTGCTCTTTAATACCAAAAAATAATGATTACTGTATTTCTAGCTGAAAATACCAGGTAAGAGCAGTGTTAAGCTCCAAAGGGAATAGCCTTACCTATTTGGAAATTTAAAGAAAAGTTATGTGTCTCTGATTATAGAACTCTCATTATATTGCCTAGTTTCACTTTAGCCTGTTAGGGTTCTTACCAATTTTATGTTTCTATAGTCTTTGAAATAAAAAAGAAGACTAAAAATGGGATTGAATGCAGCATGGATTTGTTAAAGTTTGTTGAAGAATGTTAAAGCAATAGAATAAGATAGCTCATTCTTCTTGATAAATTATTTTCTAGACAAGAGAATTGTGTTAGGATTCATGTATTTGGACTTCAATAGAAACAGTACCAGATGGAAATTATCAGGCTATGTGAAGAAAATGAAGATTTGTACTAAGATAATTGATTATTTAGAGAACTGTTTGAGAGGTTTTTCTCCAGGTGTAATGACAGAGGAAACCATCAGAATTGAATGAGGCTAAATTTGGAATAGCTGACACAAGGAAGACAGACAACTATTATTTAAGCTATGCTTTTATATATGGGAGGTTTTATTTTTTTTTTATTTTTACCTTTTATTGAATTACATCACTTGACAACTTTAAGTTGAGAAACTATTGTGAAAACAGAGGACTAAATAAATATACCATAAAAATGTAAATAATCTTGAGGAGCAAATCAGATTAAATTTAAGAGCATGAACTCAAAATTATCTGAAAATTGGATTTCACTTACAAATGATGAGATTTTCAATTGAAAAAGAAGAAGAGGAGAAAAGACTCAAGCTACCCATTTCTTGGTACAGAGTGAAATTTAGTTCAGCTTTTGGATAGTGCATTTTATATACTTATACCAGAATCAATCATCCCAAACTACTTTTGCAGTCAGCAAAGAGAAGTAGGTACTTTTAGGAAGTGAGGACTTTAACCAGTTTTAAGCATCTGCCTTGGGATGAGATGAACTGCACCCTGAGATTTTCTTCCCATTGTGAAGGAAAAGTAAACTTCTAAATAAGCTCTAAAAAAAAAAAAAAGCTGGCTTCTTGCAGCCAAGAGAGTACTACCTTAGTTGACTACACATGCCATCAGATGTGATAATGAAAATGGCCAATGAAAACTTAGGATGTATTGAATAAGGTGGTAGAAACAGTAATAGCAGTTTAAAAAGTTATATCAATTTAAAAATGGTTTATCAATTACACAGATGATATTTTATCTGAAATACTCTGAACAAGATATCCAAGACCAGAAGAATAGTTAGATCAGGAAAAAGTCATATGTGAAACTTTTTCAGTTTATGAAATGGATTGTAGTATATAATACTATACACTTGACTTAATAGTCTAAGAAATCCAATCTTGTTGAAGTTGCTGATATTCTATAAAGGAAACTGTTTTGTGAAATATTGCAGCAAGTAGAAATCAGTGCCTGCAGACACAATGTGTAAAAATACTTTTGCAAACACTAATGCCTCAAGAAGAACAGTAGAAAAAATTTCTTTAGTAGAAAAAATGTTACAAACTTGGCTAAAAATTAGATAAAACCTAAAATGTTATCAAATTTTGGGAACATTGAAATTCTAAAAGAAAGGTGGAAGTGAAGCTTTATGATTCAGTCCCGTCTCTAATTAAAAAACATGATTACTATCTTTTATAGTGAAAAATTATTTTCACATGAATTGTTTAATTATTTTTTTACCCTAAGTTAAAACACTAATTAGTAAATATTGAACATGCTTGCTAATAAGTAGGATTTTCAAGTTATGTTTTAATAGCTTTTTATTTCATACTGTAATTTAATTACAAACATAAATTATACACAGTAATTAGTAATGTTGAGAACTGGTACAGCAGGTTAAAATTTGCTTTACTGAAATTTGCCCTTTAAAAGCAAGCTATGGAAAGTGGGGTCTTGTGCCATACTTAGAAGACCTAAATTTAGGCAGTAAGGGAACCTTTCAAGATAGCCTTCAAGTTCAGAACACCTATACTTAAGTGTTTATATGTAAATTTCTGTACATAAGCTAGTTGTCTAAGTTGCCATGGAGATCTGTAGAGATCTAATCAGTACAGTGAATGGATCTTAGAGAGCTTTTAAGATCAAAGCCTGTAGAAGTGCCACTCCTAACCCACATATAAGAGCAGTGCAATTTAAGAAACTCTAGGACATCTGACACAAGATGTGGAGCAGCAGCTATGTGGAATAAGCTGAGGCATTTCAAATGGTATTAGATGGAAATGTTTGGGGATATGATTTAGTGGAGAACATTCTGGTGCTGGTTAATGCTTGTGCTCAGTGGTATTAGGGTCCTTTTCCAAACTTTATGATTCTGTGATTCTATGATACCTAGCTGGAGCACCAGAGCTGAGCCTGAGAGAAGCACTGTGATGGACTCAAAGCTTACTACATCAGCAATGTTTAAAAATAAAATTTTCTTTGCAGCACAGGTATACAGTATGAAATTTACTGCTACAGGAGGCAAGAAGCCAAAACCAACCGAAAAATTCAAGAAAGAAATTCACTTGAAAATCAGTAAGTGTAATGGAGTAGATACAGTGTTCAGGTGTATAACCTACCTGTCCTATAGTAACTAACAGCATGCTGAAGTTTTGCAAAAAAGGGAAAGAGCTGTTAGCAGAAGGTTATGAATTCTGGTGCTCCTTTACTGCTGTTCTTTAGAGGAACTGTTACTTGCATCTTAACCAGCCTTAAATCTCCTAATGGGTGTTATACCTACCTTTCATCTTATCCAAAAGCCTCTTTTCCAGACCAGAGGCAAGACCCCATCCTGAATTTCTGTTGAATTCATTTGGCCACGCAATATGAACACTCATTGAAGATACCTTGAGAAGACAATGATCTCCATTTTGTTGTTTCTTCACCTTCTTTTATTTCAGTCTTCATTCTCACAACCTATCTCACTGGTTTTCTCTCTCTTTGTAGCTGCTACAATCTAATCTCATTTCTATTTTACTGTACCCTTCACCCTCTACACACACAGACATACACACATGTGCATGCACATAATGCACACACAAAGAATTAAAAGACCTTGCTTCTCTAATCTGTTTTATTTCCCCTATACTTCTATACACATATACTCCTTTCCACTCAAAAAAACAGAAACAAACCAAGCAAACAGCAGTACCATCAAGTTGTGTATAAAATGAACCTAAGTAACCATGTAATTATTCTCACTCTATTTCCACTGCTCTTTATTACTCTCACTTATTGTGTCATCTTTCATATTGCAAGACTGTAGGCTCCTTGGGAAAGGGACCACATCATTTATTTTCTTTTTAAAGTACCTTCAGCACCTCAGGCTCTTTGCAAGTAACAAATAATAATAATAACCATTAATCAGGTAATGGGATCAGTAGAAAGCACCAGTCATCAGCAATTAAAATCTTAGCAACAGTAGGCAGGTTCCTACTTCAGAATTTAGAGACTTTTCTTTCTGATCCTTTCTAATTAAGAAGCCGACTTGGTTTACCCAACACAAAACTCAGAACCTCTCAATTTGCCTTCTATTTGCCCACACTTTTTTTCCGCTTCAGACTGAAAGGATGAGTGAAATCTATCCTTCCATTTAAGTGACTCATAGTTTCAAATATGTACTTGTTTTCTGATCACACCAAATAGCAAAGGAGATTAAACTGAAGTTCTAGACTCAGTTGAGAGCACACTGAAATTGCTAGAGCTGAAGGAGCAGGTGATGTTATTTGATTTTGTCAGTTGATATTGAAATCCAATGAGTTTTCAGCACCTAACTAGTATAATCAAGGATGTCTGAATCCAGGATGACACAGCATTTTCGTGCAGCTGGTAACAAGAGGTATTTTTATACTGCAGCTTGTCTTCTCTGTTGGAAACAGGCAAATGAAAACAGTTTTGCTCTTTTTCTTTTTTGAGTCCTTTGCTCACAACAGTAAAAAAAATGTTTTCAATAGCATTTCTAAATGACCAGTTGGTATTAAGATTTTTTTCCCCCTTACTGGTAATGACTAGGCATGTAGTCTATTTCTGCATATCATCTATTAACATCTTACTCTATTTTTGTCTGTATCCAAAGCTATCATATAATTATTCTTTACAGTTTTAATTATAGCAAAACACCATATAATGTTGATGAAAGGCCTTTAATTTCACTTCTAGGGTTTAGAAAATTTCCAGAATAAATAAGAGAAAGATGCTTTCTTTAGTGAAACAAATAAAATGGCTTAATTGAAAATATTGATAGAGGCACACTTTAGCCACAGATCATTGTGTAATTCTATTGAATACATCAGGTTAGTCTCCAAACACTTCTCGTTTTTCCCAGGACCCACTTTTTTCCCTCCCCAGTTCATCATTCTTTCCAGTATAATATAAAGATTTATTCTACTTAGCTTTACCTATAGCTGTTTTCTTCCCCTAATCTGTCTATTCCTATTTTGAAGACTAAATATTCATACCTGTTAATATTCATATCTCTAAATAAATCAGAAACTGAAATACTTGCATGTCTCTACTTTTTCTATATATTTTCTTTTCTAATAACTGGCTCTAAACTAAGGTCATTCTGTGTTTTAACCTTATATTATAGGTAAGCTCATAAAAGGCATATGCGCATAGCTTCTATATATTTAAATATCAACAGATAAAACCTAAATGGCTTATATAAATAAATTCTGAAAACTCATTTCTGCAGAATGCCAAGGTTTACTGGAGATAAGTAAAAAAATAAAACAAGTGAGAGAGGTGGAAAGGAGGCTAAGTAGAGAAATTATTTTTTGCACAAATATTTATACACATACATAACAATTGTCACAGAGATACAGATGTCTCTTATGCTTTACTCTTATATTTCATTCTTTTAGTCCAGTAACTCATTTATAATTTGGATTACAACCTCTCAGGAATACAAGACATATTTTATTTCTGCTGTGAGACACACAGCATACCTTTAGGGATTTGACACTGAATGCCAATGTGGATGGCTTCATTTCTGTGCTTCATATTTCACATGCTGGCCTGATGTTGCTTCCCACAGCATGTAATTTGGAGAAAGATGTTATTTTCCATGTCTTTAAAAATTTGCCAACACAGCTGCCAGAAGATGTGGTTAGAGCATGTGGTAGAACACTTGTGATATTTTATCCACAGAACAGAAAAAAGTAGCATCAAAATCCTCTCTCAGGAATTTTTTAAAAACTTGAAATCCCAGTTACATGGGAGAATCTTGAAGGAGATCCACTTTGCTACCATGTGGTAGTGCTTGAGGTGTTCAGTTTTGTTGGTGCTGGCCATCATGCTGGCTGGATTCACATGCTTTTATGCTCTGTTGATATATTTTGTGCTTAATGAAATGAGAGCATCCTCACACATTCAGCTTTATAATTATGAAAACTTCCTCTCTCATTGATTCATGACAAAATATTCTAAGTGTTGGGGAGAGTGGTGGTGATGCGTTCTTTGGTTGTTTCCCCAAAGGAAGTATGTGGACCATGTATAGGAACTCATCCATAAACTGACAGAGCAGGACTGGATGTAAACTTAGGAAAAGAAGCAGATAGGAGAGGGGTTTACAGGATCATAGCTTTCCCCCTACTACTTGAGAGGGATCACACATTTGATAATTGGACATTGTGGAAGAAGTGATAGAAAGAAATAAAAGTTCATTAATCCATTGCCTGCGCTTTAACCCTGAATTACTATGTATCTCTTAGTGTTGTGCTTGATACTTGCTGTCTGACTTTTCTGCCCCTGAACCCTAAGTAACTGTTACGGCGTAGGCGTGGTGAACGCTGACACTTAGCTGCTAAAGTGTCTGCATTCATTGCGTTATCACTGCGGTGCTGGGAGTGTGCTGAAACTCTTCTGTGATCAAGACTGATAGCTGATAGTCTTCTCACCTACTGGATATGGTATACACTTGCCCCTTTCTCCATTAACCCATGCACCAAATAGCTAAACCATGGCATTATTTGATAACAAAGAATGCCTTTCTCTAAGCTGAAGAAATGCTGGTTGTTTTTTTTTTATTATTTTGTTATGCTGCTTGAACTTGATATATTACACGGCTTCAGTAGCATTTGATTTACAACATTACAGCCAAGGCTCTTATTGTTAACATTAAGCAATGCTGTTGCAGGCAATGGTTTCACATACATTGTACTGCAGCACTGCACCCTTTGGTTGTGACAGAATTTTTTGCTATGCTACTCAGTGATCAGGCGTATATTGAGCAAAATCACTGAGCCAGGTTTTATAAATACATAACTGATGATTACATTTCCCTCACAGCCTCATCTGCAGTCTTATGCCTTTCAGTTCACTGCCTTTAACCAGCGTGTGTCTCTGATAATTGGTTTTCTTCTGGCATCGTTTCTGGAGCTAGTGTGGAGTGGGAGTATAGTGCAGGCTGTTCTTGTCCTTTCATGTGGGAGGAGATACTGTGATTTCAGCCAACACCCCAGCATTTAGCTTCTGAGCTGCCCAAAGCCAAGCTTTTCCCATAGTGTTTAAACAAGATTTATGTTCTGAGTTTGGGACTGGCAGTTACTTTACTGCCTGTTGTGTTGTGTGAGCCAGTGCCACCAAGGGCCTTGCACCCAGCAGTGTCTGTGAAGGATAAGGTCACTTTTTGTGAGGCTTTCTTTGATCACACAGCTGCATCCAGGGGAGAAGGAGTGATTGTGGGGAGGAAAAGGAAGGTGATGAAATCTCCCTCGGATTGTAAGTCCTTAGAAGAGAAATCCCAGTATTTGTCTCCCCTCTTGGCTAACAGACTAATTGCTCAAGGAAACTAATCTTGCCAAAATTTTGAAGAGTCTGATTTCCTTTGCTTGGCAATGTGCTGGAGCTCTTTTTGTAAAAAATATGTGCTATCTCTTTATTTGAAAAGAGATTTGGTTTAAGGATCCTAACTCTGGACTGTGGCCTTGTAGCTCCTTGCTCACTAGAGAAATATTTGTCCAGCCAACTTTGCAACCATTCTTATTCCTTCTAGATTTTATTTGAGTATTTTCTTCTCCATGGTTGCTTGTGAATACTTGATCCCAGCATACATTTATCAGATGTCTTCAGCCAAATGCCAGGGAATGAGGTATCTTGCAGCATCCTTGGTACATCTTTTGCTGCAAGACTGCAACAGTGTGGGAAGATGACTGGCAGTAAAATTAGAGAAAATTGGAAAGTTTTATTCACATTATAACAGAGATTATAACAGTACAGAAAATACAGGGTGAAATGCAGTTGCTGCTTCCTGGATGGAACACGGTTGGCATACACAGAATCTACTTCACGATGATTCTCCACACACATCCTGCAACCTTAAGTCCATGTTAAGTGGGGCTAAATGGAGGGTAAAGCAGAGTGAACATACTGTGGCCAGGCTATGTTGAAATCTTTGCAGGGGTGGAAACTCAGTGGTATCCTGTAGCTGATAAACCTCACAGTAGCTGCCAGCCAAGGGAGATAGGAGAAAATGTCTTGCTGGCATTCCAGCAGCTATTGACGAATTTAGTTCACTCTAATCTGATTAGAAAACTAACACACATCTCCAACCCAAAGTGACCAGCCTCCAAGGTATGACCACTCGTCACTGAGCAAGGGCTATATATTTCATCAACTATATCTTTAAGAGAGGAGCAAGAGAATTTTACACCAAACAGTAATAAAAGTATGTGTGACTAAAGTCACTCAAGCTCCACTCAGATGTGAAGAAATAGTACAAAAATGGGTTAAGGATGGGGAAAATTTGGGGAGGACTCCATTGTAACTTCTGGGATTGGTTGAATGCCTTGGAATGGCTACCAAGAACAGAAGCTAGACAGAGTTAAGAGGATAAAGTGGGTATTCATTAAAGACCTTCAATAGATACACCTTGAGCAGTCAATGCAGTTCAGAGTTATACACTGATGCAGTAGAGGGTCTGAAAAATATAAAAGCTAAAAACTTAAGGCATCAGGTTAATGGACTGAACTTGTATTCTCCCCCACAGTGATGCCTATTAATTAAAAGCCATACTTTATGTGTACTGAATGATTGTCTTGAGCTAGATTTCATTGGTGATTAGAGCTTGTCTGTATATTATTTCAATTACATTTTTGCAGTCAGACTTAATGATCAGCAGTCTTCAAACCTTAACCTGTCACAATTTTCTATTATCAGAATGTTTATTAATAAAGGGTGTTATTCCCTTAACTGTTAAGTCTGAGTGTTTCAAGGGTGACAGCACTCATCAGCAGCAGATGACATACTCAACTAAAATTGAAGAATTCCAGGAGGGAGTCCCTCTTTAAAGGATTTGACTCCGATGTGCTGTTGGCACATGGCCCAGAACAAGTTAGTTGAACTGCACTCCAATAAAGCAGACTGATCAGTGGAGTCCCAGTAATGGGACAGTGACAGACTGGTTGGGCATAAGGGTGTCAGCTTTCCTGGGGTGTTGACAGATGGATCAAACAAAAAGGGTTCAAGGAAACCTCCCTTTCATGTGACAATCGGGAATGGTAAAGTTTCAGAACGTGAAGGAGTACTCTTTTCCTCTTGATTCTTGTGTTCAGCTGCTATCCTTAGATGGACCACAATCTCTGACACCCTAAAGATCTATCATATAGCTATAGCTCATCTGGTAGGTCTCAGCGTATCACCTAGTGCAAGGTAACCTTAAAAATAACTTTACATCAAAACAGATAGCAGCTTAGCAAAGCATAATAAAAATGATAGAAAATATAAGAACAGATTGACTTTAGTTATGGTTAAGTAACTGGGACATGTTATAAGAGTCACAAATGAGAAATGAGCCAGACAGAGGTCAACAGACCAGCTTAGTTATACATCAGCCAGCTTAACTTTAATAGAATAACATTGTATTAAGATTGATTGAAAAGTAGATCTTTCCCATATACAAATTAGAATAACTTCATAATTAAAATGTCCTATTGTTTTATATAATATGACTTTATATTACCAATAAGATAATCATTGAAGTTTATACCAAGATTTTGTTCCCCTGTTGCAGAACTTGTGTTTATGCCAACATACCCATCTGGACACATCCTGAGGACATCACTGGAATACAGTCTTTGAATTAAGGAAATTAGACAAGCTTTCATCCCTATGTTGCTAACTTTTTAATGGTCTTTAAAATAAAATATAAATATTCGAGTATAAACATATTTTTCTATAGCTACAGATTTAATAAGCTGGCTTTTTATATATTAAGGAACATATATTAAACTCACTGTTTTCTCTAAAGAATTCTGTGATTTTTTTATTTATTTATTTTGCACTTCAGACTTTAAATTAAAAAGAAGTACTTGTTGCAGGGGGGGTTATTTATTACTTTGTCCATCTGTTTTTCCTAGCCAGCTTCCTTACATTCCCTGGACTCTTAAATGTGTCTGGAATTCAGTAGTATCCTTGGGCACCAATATTGTATGGTCACTTTGCTTGTGTAACAAGACTCTTTTTGGTGATAAACTCTGGGACTACTCGTAAGTTGTTGATAGATTTGGCAAAAATAGGCAAAATCTTGCCTGAGTGTTATCTTCACCTTGACAGTAGGTGTTTCCAGGAAGGAGCCATTTTGAGCAAATATCTTGATTGTTCAGCTGCCTTGAGGGTTCAGTCGCACAGACATGACATCTAGGCTTTGCTTGAGCTTCCTTTTCAGTTTGCACTCATTTCTGTGTTAGTCCTCAAGTATATTCCTTTCTGGGTCTGCTTTTGAGTAACCTGCAGCTGCTGTTCATACTCATATTGCTGCATAAGAATCCTGTTCTTTAGATAACAATTTCTATTTCTCCACCTAGAGAAGCACCTAATACATTTTACTCTATACACAGTTGAAAATTTTACCTTTGGCTTCCATAAGCTTGTGATCAAGCTCTCAGCAGGCTTCTCTACAGGATTTTTAGAGGAAGATCAACTCTTTTGCTTTCTTCTGGGACAACTGTGCATATGGATTAGTGAGCATGCATATGGTGATTCCAGGCAACAATTCATAGTGCAGTGCATAACACTATTGATCCAGTCATGCTTCTAATATTAAATGCCTCTAGCTGCTAAATAAGAAAGAGAAACTGATCCCTGGCCTAGGAGGAAAATGGCACTGACTGTTATGTTTCGTCCTTAAGACTAGCCTCTTTAACACTTGTCTTAGAGGCATCTGTGTGGAGTACTCCTAACAGAGACAGGGAGTAAGCTGTCATTCATTTACCAACATGAAGTCAGCATTTTTAACTCCTTTTGTTACTGTAACCCCAAGAGATAAACACACTACTGAGGATAATAACTTGCTTTCCTCTCTGAAGGATCTCAGGTCATTCTGGACAGACTTCCAACACCTGCATTTGGCAACAAAGCTGAGGAAGAAGTTTATGAGTGCTGAAAGTCAGTTTGAACCTAGGATATTCATATCCCTTTAGACAATTCTGGCCTTTTGCAGCGACAACAACTAACAGAGAATCTTATCCTCCCACTAGACCCTCAACCTGATAAAAGGACTGCTCCGTTCTTAGTATATTAGAGGGGGGTCACACTATATTTGCTATGAAGAGCTGTACTTCTGAAAGCCTGAGTTTTGACATATAGTACAACGAGCTCTGAAGGATCATACCCTTAGTTATCGTATTTTGAGACTTGATGTTTGTTTGTTTTCCTGTGAATTTCTTTTGTCTTAGGAAGCTACACTACCCTCTTCTGTTTTATTCTCGTCTACTGTAAACATCCTCGGTTTAATTTCCCACTGTGCTTCAGTTTAGTTCAAAGTGCCTCCTACATGTTTTAGATTTGTTTACATGCTTGTATACACATAAGAGAGACATGAAGATTGCTTAAGCATTCCCTTTAATTTATTCACAGAAATAAATTTTTACAAGAATCAGTATACTATCCTGAATATTTTACTTTATGTTTGTATTCATTTCTCTGCATATTTGTACATTCTTTGCCCTTTTGTGGTCTTCTGTTTAAAATTGTTTTAAGAGTAAATGTATTCTTAAAATATTTTTTGCCAAATTGTTCTGTGTAAGTTGCCTTGAAAATAACACGATCGTTCTCCTTGAAGCTAGATTTTGTTATATATACTAAAACAACCCTTACCTTTGCATTGGATTTTAAACTACCTGATATAAATTTACCATTATGTTGAATAAAATGACATCTGGTAATTAAAAGATTTAGATGTGCATAAAATGTTGCCAGTCTGAGTTAAAAAGCTCATAGAAAAGCCTCATGGGATGTTGTCCCTAAGAGTTAAATGGTCTGTACTAGAAAAAATACATATCCTCTGAACATCTTGTGAACAATGTAAAAATGCCTTAATATGCTCTGTAGTACAAAGGAGATGGCTGCTATGTTTTGATTTGCATGTATTTCCACTAAATCTTTTATTGTAAAGGGACAGAGGCTCACTTTTTATGAAGTCTAAAAACTATTGGTTGATAAAATAGAAACATTGTTAAATATCTTCATAAGTTAAGAGTTTCAGCAGGTATAGTTCCTCCTGTAGATAAAAAAAATATGTATGCAATATATTTCTGAAGTCATTTTTTCGCTAGCATAAATAGTAACAGTTGTAATCAAAAAAATCTGGATTTGTTATAACCAGCACCCAACAGATTTCCAATTTAAGCATGATTTTATTTTCATATAAATTATCCAACACACTAAGTGGTTTTTTCATCATAAAATCAATATGATTTTCTAAAACCTGCATTTTATTAGTCTACAGACAAAGTTACTTGAATATTTCAGTACTATTTAACAATCAGCCATTTAGCACTTCCATTTGAAATCGATCATTAAAGATTCATTTTGCCTCACTACAACAATTTGTAAACATGGTCCTCACTTTTCTTGTGTCTTCATTCGTACCCTGTCATCTTCACATTAGTTTGTAACCTTTTAGAGTCACTCTAAAGCACCAGCAACAGACCTCTCATTAGAATCCCACTAATAAAGTGAACTATCAGGCAATAACTGAGATAACTGGCCACACTAAAATGAATCATTGATTAAAGATTCCATGGCATGAAGATGCACAAAGACTGAACCATGTCTCTCCCTTTCCTGCAATAAGGGCTGAGTGGTCAGTGCTCAATCACATAATTGTGACAAATTAGCACTTGAGATAATCACTTGTAAATCTATCAATAACATTTGCCAGAAAACAGATGTAGGAAAAATTTGCAAAAAAAATTGCTAATATTCCATTTCAAACTGTTTGGTAGCTACCATCATTCAAAGCAGATTTCTCATAATGACCAATGAAACCTTTTCCTTGAGGATCTGTGTTCTGTCTCTGTAAAGATTTTTACTCCACTACTGATATACTCCATGTTAATTCATATGAAAGAAAACTTATGGTAGTCTCCTCTGGCTTCCTTAGCTGCACCAAACCCAAAACGCATTCCTTTCCATTTCATGTCTCTGGCATGCATTACAACAGTCCAATCTCTTTTCATACAAGGTTTCATAAGCCTTCAAACAGTATCCTGAAATTCTTTTTGTGTCTGCTGCTAATTGGGCAAATGAAAGCATATTCACATCTGGTTAAGAGCTACAGCTGTTGTGTCTGGCTAGCAAAGAGCGCAGCTGGTCAATTCTCAGCTGTCCCTTAGGGAAGACATTAATAGATTCTCTATCTTTAGCCATCTCTTAATTTTTTCTCAAAAATTCATTGAAACATGATCTCTTTCAGATCTCTATTCCTTTACAAAATTTGCTTGGAACTACCCTATCATAATAAAGGATTTTGCAAAGAAGAGAATACAGAAAGAAGATAGGACTAATTTCCTTAGGAGAATGGTTTAAGAATAAAAATTTCTAAGATTTTCATTTACCATCATGGCAGTTCATATAAACAGTTTATTTTCTGTGTAACAAAATGAAAAAGACTTGGTTGAATAGAGCATCTCTCTGAGCCATTTGATGACCCTCTATTAAGCTGACATTGGCCAACTCTTGATTACAAGCTAGACATTTTTTCTAATGTCTTAATTTCAATGGGAAGAAGGCCTGTATGTGTACTCTAATGGGACATGACCCCATATGCAAGGAAGGCCAAGATGTAGAAAAACATTCCAGAATAGATAAATCTGGAACCATATTTTGCAATTGAGGTCATACAGCCCCTACACAAAACTCCCAGTTAGGACTATCTGGAAATCAGGACATCTGACACCAATGTCAGTGAAAAGGGAATGGATGGAGAGTTGTCACCATGTAAGGGAGGAGGAAAACAGGTTTGTTTTGTTGTTTTTTTTTTTTTCTCTTAGAAGGCTATAATACAGGATAACAATGAATCTTCTCTTTCCTTCAGTGTACGTTTACTTTCTCTGTTCTTATAGGTCTCAAAAAATTGTAAAGAAACATATCGCTGCATTTTTTCTTACACAGTTTACACCTTAAATTTTCTTATAGAGTTTACACCTAATTAAAACAAAATCCCTTAAATTCTACAGATCTCATCACCCAAAGATAGTGTAGCTTGGGAAAGTCTTATTTTGCAAATGATTACACTGATGTGATGGTGACTACAAAACACTGTAATGGTTAAACAGCTGGAGGGAAATCCTCAGTCTGCAGAAGTTAATGAGAGCTTTTTCACTGACTTCAATAAGGTCAAAATTTTACCCCCAGCAGTCTGTGATCTTTGCTTATCACACTCTTCATAACTGTCCCATTGTGACCCAGCTTTTTTTTTTTTTTTGTAAATTCTTATATCTTATATTAGAGGATTAAAGGCCTGTTACAGAGAAGTACTATGTTCAGAACATTTTGCCTGGAACTTTGGTTTAAGTGGTGTCCTAGTTCCAGAGTTAATTTTTGTAGCCAAGAGGTGCACGACCAGGACACAGAGGTTATTCTGTATCATCTGTCACATACAGCTGGAATACAAAAAGTTTTTGATTTATGCAATATTTATCTATTAAAAGTATCTTTGTTCATATTATTGTACATTTAATATTTTCAAATAAGCCCTTTTGAATAGACTTGGAAGATGTATTTAGTCTAGGCAAAATGAAAACCGATGTTTTTGTGTGCAGAAAGATGGATGGAGCACCACTCCTATTAGGAGCACTTTCCTATTAGGAAAGGCTGATAGAATTGGGGTTGTAAGACTGTTAAAGACAAGAGTTTGAGGTGACCTAATTGCAGTCTTTGAGTACCTGAAGACAACTAACAGGAAGATGGAGAAAGACTGTTTGCAAGAGCATGTAATGACAGGACTAGGGGAACGGGTTCAAACTGAATGAGAATATGTTTAGTTTAGATATTAGGAAAAAATTCTTTACTGTGAGGATGGTGAGACACAGGGACAGGTGGCTAAAAGAAGTTGTGGGTTCCCCATCCCTGGAAGTGTTTAAGGGCAGGTTGAATGGGGCTCTGAGCAACACAGTCTAGTTGAAGGTGCCCCTTGCCATGGCAGAGAGCTGGAACTAGATGCTCATCAAGGTCCCCTTCCAACCCAATTGATTCTGTGATTCTGTGATGATTGGTTTTGCTAGGATGAGACCACAGCTGATGCAAATGAAAGAAACAAAAAGTGTGGTTGCTGATTACAGTTTATATCCTTACATATTTCCTTACATTGCTCTTTTTCATGTGGAAACATCCATGGATTTATAGCTCACTGTTATGATTTCATTGCTAGGATTTCATTGTTTAAGCAAATTGACAAAGTCTGGGCTGTAACCTATGAACCAGAAGAGTGTATGGACAGTGTATTAGCTAAGCTTCCCCACCTGCAATACTGGCTGATTTAGTTTTTTAATTCTTTCTTTCTTCCTTTTCTTTTTTTTTTTTCCTCAGGGGTTATAATATCTGTTACAATGGAGACGGCTTTCAAATAACCAACCCTCTCTAATAATGCCCTCTGATGCACGGAAGGCTCTGCCTTACTCTGTAATAGAGCCTGTGTAGATGGCAGACTGCTGTCCCCAGCTGCAGAAGAGCACTGAGGCCTCTATTTCTCCGTGATGTAAAATGCCAAATGAAGTAAATCACAAAGCAAGCTAATTAGATGGTACTGGGACATAAATGCAAGGCAATAACGAGCCACTGACATTGCTAAGAACTATGATCTTGCCCTCCACTCTTTGCTAGTCCTTTCACTTTCTCTTGGGAGTGGAAGGGACAGAGGAGTGAAAACTGTGTTTTTCCCATAGAATAATATTGTTCTTGTCCTTTCTTGTCTTCATAAACAAGATAGAAAAGGTTCTTGTTCTCTTTTAAATGGATAGAAGTGGCCTACACACTGCACAGTACTGAGTAAAACTGGTGAAAATTTACATTGGAGTTGCTTTTCAAAATAACTTAAAAGTATAACTTGATATGCATACTTCAAATAATTATGCAACTTTTCCAACACCTGCAAGCACAAAGATAAATTATGTCAGTGATTGAAAATTGCTCTGCTTGCCTTCTTATTCCAGTAAAACTAGCAACTTGTTCTTTGTTTTTCCCCCTCTAATAAAGTTGTCTTTTGCCTTTCTCTGTCACTGGTTAACTAGTAAATAAAAGTGATGAGGTGGTATCTGATTTCTTTCCCTACTCACCTGCGTTACCATCTTCCTAAATGCTGCTGTACTCCAATTCTCTCTTTTCTCATCCATATTGCTGAACCTTCATGAGTGAAGCTGTTAGACATCATTATCTGTTAACACTATACAAGAGAGAAAACTGGCTTGCTCTTCCACTTAATTCTTTCAGGTGATACTGTATTTTGGGTTGAGGTTATTTTTTTGTTGTTTTCAAAGCATTTAATGACGTTTTTATGAAGTGGCATTTATACACCAGCAACAATAATGAAATCTCAACGAGGCAACTGTGTTCACTTTTGTAGTACTAGGATAATAAAAGGCAGTGATTGACAGCAGCAAAACAGAACGAAAACATACAAATGGGTTTGAAAGAGAGAAAGAAACTTTAAGCTATGTGTCAGGAAGTGGTAGGAGAGAAGCAACAATGCTTCAAAGCTCCTATTAATACAGACTGCACTCAAGAGGAAGGGAGCACTCAAGATTCACAGATGCTTGTGTTTGAAAAAGAATGAAAAAAGTCAAAGGGTCCACAAAAGAAGCTTAAAGACTTTCATTATTGCATAGAAATTGGTATTAGTTAGTCCCTTATCTTCTAGCATAAGCACCCTGTAGTAGAGGGTTTTGAATAGTGGGCAGGGTGAAAGGTGAGAGAGAGAAGTAAATTAGAAAGGAAGAGAGAAAGAGAGGAAGAAAGGGAGAAAGAAAGAAAGATCACCAGTTCTGGTTCCAGTGCCAATCCAGAAAATGGGATATCTAAGGTCCTAGGGTGTGTTTGCCTGGACATCATGGGGGTACTTTGTTATAGATAAGTTTTCCCTCCCTGGAGATAAGTTTCACCTGTATCACTTAAACCTCATTTACTTTAAAATTCTCCCTTTCTCCAGCCGTAACAAATGTTGTGTTGGATTTTTTTTTTTTTTGGTGACAATTCCTCTGCTAGTGACAATTTTTAGGAGAAGATAAAGTCTTGAGTGATGTTTATCTCCCTACGTCACCCATCTTTCATCCAGTGTAAATTTGGTTGTAGATAACTTGTGTGTACAACAAGGTCAGGGTCACACTGAAGTTGTGCAGCTATCACCAAGTATAATCAGAGCATACATGATCCATCTGCACTTAAACAAACTAAAAATAGAAGGTGTATAATACTATTAGAATATTTTGATTAGCAACTTCTGTACAATGTTTTATTCAATAGGTTTCAAATGGGCATAACCTTCCTACACCTGTAATGATCCAACATAGTAAGCATACTCATTACTGTGTTCAAGTTCCTTCATTCACTCTGTGATGAAAATTTTCATATTGTTCTGTGAACTGGGATAAGAGAAATATGAACACAATGATCCTACAAACCCTCACATTTTCTCCTGTCTATTAAACTGACTAATTTTTTAATCTTGTTGAGTGTCTTTTATATTTCACTCACCAATGTCTAGTAGACTTGTCACTGAAAATCATTATTCTACATATTTATGTTTCACTGCCCTGGAATTCTCTTTTTGTCTTACTCAGACAAGTAAGAATCAGTAACAGAACATATAACAGCTATCCAGTATAATTGGGTGTATTCTTGTTTTGCATGCATTAAAAGTTTCAAAATGAGGCTTTAGTCTTCTTATTTGTCAATAGTTTTCCCACTATACAGATGAAAAGTAATAATGGTTTTCCTGGTGTATTTGTTCAATTGTAGTAGCTGGCATTCAATTTTTTAGGACAAATTTAGTAATTCCATGAATTTGAATACTTGGCCAAAGAGGATACATTTTTAATTTCTATCACAGTGAAGTTACAAAAAGCAAGACACACTTGAAATACAAATTGATGTCCATTACCATAAATAAAATATTGTCGGTTTCCTTTGTGGCTAATAATTGAAACCAAGTATGTAATCATAAGATTAATGCTAAATCATGATGGGAAACAAAATTACTACTTACTGTAATAATCAGCTCCCATCATGATATAACAGCAAACTGAAAAGAAATCGAACAGGATTATTTGCAAAATCATGCTAATATTAATTGACTGTTCTTATTATCAATAAGAGTATTAGAATTCTTGACAGTTTATTTATTCAGTTTACCACTTCATATAATATACTCAACCCAGGTGATCTTCTTTAAGTCATCTGTGTGCAGGAGATTACTGTGGTTCTGTAGACTGCTATGATCGCTTTCGTGTGCCAATCTACTAAACACAGGAATCTTGTATTCTGTTCCATTCCTAAAAAAAATATAATGTCCACATAGATATCTTTATTGCAAAAATCTTAGACCTATATTATTAGAAATGGCTAAGATGTATTATTCTCTATGTTGAAACATGCATTTTAGAGTCTAGTCATAGACAGAATTCCTGTTAGCTTATTGTCATCATGTGAAAAGAGTGTAACAATTCAGTAGAACAAATACGTCACAGCACAAGAAACACTCAGAATTGCATCCATGGTCAAGAGCAAAGAGAATGTCCTAAAGGATGATTCAAATTTGGCAGCTCTCAGAACAGAATCAAGCAGATATAACACTTAATTCTTTCCTCAAAATCTTAATTGCTTGAGTAATGATAATGTCCTAAGTCCTTGTCCCATAAAGAATTTTTTGTATTTGGTGGCATACTATCATATACTCTGATTTCTACCCTGAAGACATACAGGTTTTTCCTGCATTTTTGGGTATACTGCTTCTAATTTTAAAATTGTTTTAATTGTATTTTGAACATGTAACAGGATGCTATACATGCTTGGGACAATCAAATAAAGCAAGAATATGGGAAGCAGAAAAATTTTAATTAAGAACACTTGGAATAATACTGTAATAATCCTCTTTCTGCCGTTTATTTAGTATTGCTTGGACTGAGTACTAAGAATAACACAAGTGAGTTAAACCCAGAGGAAAGGAAGGCAGGAGACATGTAGGTTTGATTCATGCTGTTTCTTTTACTTACAGAAATGTAGGAAAAAAAAGAGGCTGGCATAAGTAAATTTAGTGGCCAGTGAAGGGGGAAAATGTGAGAGTCTGTCACTCAGCTAATTGCAAGAGAGTTTGTGAAGTTTAGGGGTTTTAGTGGAATTTGTTTTATGAGAGTCACTTCAGGGCAGGGTCTTCATAGACTTGTCCTCTGTTAATAGCTGACACACTTTCATGATATTTGAGCAAGATTTTTTCAATGAAAATTAGGTTCAAGAAAAAAAATTCCATTAATTTGTATAATATAATACCTTCTATTAATTAGTATACTAAGTGGTTCATCTGTGTTATCACTAAATTCTGCATAAAGTGAAAAATGGAAAGGCATAATATAGTGACCTGTAATTTTATCATAAATTCATGCATACTATAGAGTCAATGACATTCAGAAACTGTATTAACCTTTGGAACAAAGTGAATCATCAAGACAGTAACAGCTGAAGGCATACGTGTCGCCTCTACCTAGCAAGGTATGGAAAAATGCTTTCTTCCTCTGTACCCAAGTAATGTAGAAAAATATTTCAGCTATGAGTAACAAGACATGTTTGTCCAGCTATATCAATCACGTGCAAGAAAATATTAAGTACTTACACCTACAATCAAAACAAAATTTGTGGATCAGTTGAACAAGGAAGAAAGCTGGAAAAACTTCAGAAAGAAATTGGCACATCACCAGGTAGTTCTATACGTTAGTGTAATGGAGACAGATGGCAATAGATTTACTATAACAATTATTTCAGTGCCACTTCTACTGTCTGCTTGGCTGATAAAAGTTTTTTGAGCATAACCAGAAAATATAATTTTTAAGAAATAGGATTATTTATAGGCAGAATTGTGCAATTTCTTTGCCAAGGAAAAAGATATTTTTTGTCCATATTGGTTTAGGAGACATTTTTTAATTAATAAACTTCCGAGAAAATAATGGGGAAGAGTTAAGTAAATTAGTTGCTGCTGATTTCATGTGACAGTTGCCCTCTACAGAATCTGTTACCAGAGTGGGAGGAAACACCCCAAAACACTGACATTCTAAGTGGAGTTAGGAGAAGTATTTAAGGAAATCAGGAAAAAGTGATTGAAATTCTAGTGTCTGGTACAGCATGTTTGTAACCTTTCCTCCATACCAAAGCCATTGTCTGAAAGAATAGCAATTATCTGACCTAGCTGGGAGGAGGACATCTATGTTTCAGAAAGGTGAGACAATCAGGGTGAGAAATAGAACTGAAACTTATTGTTGAGTAGCCTTCTGAGATGGGAGAAAAGAGTTAATGCTAAATAAAACAGACTGTTTTCTTCTTTTAATGATGTGATAGCTTTTTCTTCCTTTGTGGAACCATGTGGGTGGTTTTTTATACAAAAATAAAAAAAATCTGCACTATTTTCTGTTATATTTTTAGTGCATCAAAAATCAGTTCTTACATACTCTCCATGTTTTAAACACCTGCCTGTACAGTGTTGAATCACTGCATCAAGTTGTGTCTTGCCTGCATTGTAAAGTCAAATGTCTTTTCAGCCTTTTCAGGCATATATAACTGTATAGCTTTTTCATTTAAGGCTACTGTATCTTGTTGAACAACTGCAATAAACCATTTTCAAACTCCTTTTACCGACATTCGTGTGGCTTAGTATAAAAGAAAGACTTTGTCTAAGGATCCTGAAATCCAGAATTTATTGAAGAAAGTGAGAGAGAACTACTGTTCACTCTAACACAGAGGTATAGCTTTGCTAAATAATCCCTATGTCATGATGGTTGACTGATTCCAGTTATAAGCAAAAAACCCCAAAGTAAGTATTAAAAATTAATGAAACTTTATCCCTGTATCTTTCTTTTCTCCTTCATTTCAAATATCCCTTGATTTTTACATAAACTAGTGAATTATTTACTGGATATTTTAATCAGATTAATGGCTGAAATATAAATATTACAAATGTTGGAAAATTCTTTACATTGAGTCACATCTTACAGTAGGAAATCGCTAGCACTGAGAAACAAAAATTATGGAAAGATTCACTGACTAATTGGCTGGAAGACAATGATTGGTCATCTAATGCTAGAATATGGGTAAAGAAACCGCATACTCATCAATTAATTAAAATATTGCAGAGCTGTTCCAATACATTATTCAATGGCAAAATGAATCAGGCCAATGCAATCACTCTAAAAATGGTCTTGGATGTTATTATTAGGTTAGGTAAGATGTCCTTTAGCCCTTTAGATGTGGCCTTTTGTCTTGTGTGGAGCTGCGTATTTTGTCCCAGTTAACAAATAACCGACCATATAATACATGATCTATGTTGTAATTTTCTGTTGTTTTGCTTTACATTTCCCCTTTATTTATGCCTGATTTACTCTTCTGCAGCTAGAATGTTCTAAAGTGAGAAACTGTCACTCATATACAGAACATCAGCTAATTAGTAACCATCACGTTTGGTTTTATATTAAATGCCATATAGTCTTAAGGAGAGTCCACAATTTACTTTTTCAAAAATGACCTATAATACAAAAGTTCACACTCTGACAATCTTTTTAGAGAGAGGATAAAATTCTTCTTTCTAAAAATGGTATGCCGCTTGAGAAGCTCATAAAGAAAACCCCTAAGTAGTAACACAACGTGTAAAAATAATTATTTTTCCCCTGAATGCTTTGCAGAAACTACAATGCATCTATTGTCAACACAAAAGACATACTTGCAAAGTGAAAAGCAATAAAACTTAAGAATCATAGTTCCAAAAGTCTAAGAAATAACAAAATTGAAAAACAATACTTTTCCCCTAAAAAGGGTTTTGTAATGTATCTAGAATTTCCCATTTCTCTTTGCTTGCAGAAATTCTCAACAATTATTTGTGGAAAATAAACATTACAAAGAAGAGAAAAGAGAAATTGGAAAATGATTCAGCGTTTCGTGTATCAGCACAAGTTCCCAGAGTAGCAAAACATTAATAGTCCTTTGTGTTTTTCTTCAGTCCAGCAGTAGTTGAAACTGATAAACAACAGGTCACACATTTTTGATGTAATACTTAGAATAGAAAAATGGAAATGTTGGCTTTGTACCTTCTAGTCTAGTTGCAGAACTGATCACAACTGGTTTCAAAATTAAATACAGCTGAAAAAGCAGAGAAAGATGAAATATGTGATAGAAATATCTGGGAGGAACTCATTAAGTTTTGTTCAAATTTTATGGGTGGCTTTTTCCCATTTGAGATTAAAATTTGTCTAATCTAAGAACCTCTTTTGCCTCTTCTCCAAAAATTATAGTACTCAGGTTTAGTGCTATTGATTGCAGTAACATGGGAACCAATGTGGGTGTTTTATTTTTCTACTGCAGCCAGTATCAAAACCTTTAGTGGGAGACAAATAATCCACCAATTACACAGTGTTATACTCAGAAGTTCATTCATTCATTCATTCATTCACTCATTCATTCATTCATTCATTCATTCATTCATTCTCCATGTTCATTTAAAGGTTACCTCTTAGTTTGTCACTTTACAAATTTCTAAACAAACAAAAATAATTTTAAATTTTCTGCAGACAAACTATGGGCGAGAGCAGTATACATCCGTAGAAACACTATTCTTCTCTTTGTCTGAATATGTAGAGATGTATCAATTAAATTTCAAAAAGTCGATTTCCCTTCTTTAATAGTATTTTGTGATAGTGAATTGAATAGCTTAATTGGGAAATGAGCAATCAAAACAGCTGGATTTATTATTAAATGTGTTATAGTTTCATTTAAGAAAAATTTTATTATTCTTATGCAATAATTATCATTATCATTCAGAAAAAAAGATGGAAGACTACTAAATATTCATGCAAAAATAAATTTTATTACTTCTATGTAACAGGCATCCTGAACTGATAGGTGAATCCTGCTTGCTGTCTAAATTCTTGGTCAGATTTTTTAGTCCCTCAAATGAAGTCAGTTACAGTCCACTGAAGTGAAGTCTAAAATATACATAGAATACAGCTATCTAAACAACATCAAAAAAAACATGTAAAGTTATAAGACCTCTTATCATCAAGCACTAAATACAATTTATGAAATACATGGGAACTATTAAACATATTCTTACTATCACTGGTTCGATAAATATTTTTGAGGAGATTTTTTTCTCATTAATGTTTTAATAAGTTTACCTTTCCTCACATCCTTTAAATCTACCTAGCTGTACTGTTTGATTGGGGAAGAGTTTTATGGATTCTGTTACTGAAGTATATAAATGTTTGGTTTAATTCTAAATTTGAAATAAACTTGAATATTCCATGAAATTAAATATCAAAATCATAGTAGAAAACATTTCATGTCAATATGATTCCTTCTCAGTGTTGACAATTTGTTTTATTTTACTTTAGCAGAGTAGTCTAACTGAAAAGAAAATTGGAAATAATCAAAACATTCAGCACAAGCAATATCAAAACATTACATTCAGTCAGTGACGAAGGTTTCCACCTTTCTTTTCTTGTGGCATTTTTTTAGGAAGAAAACATAATCAACACAATCAACAGCATTTCACAAAGCCTCAGACATTGTCCCAAAGTCTTGCCTTTTTATTTTATTTTCTTTCTCTTTTTTCCTTCCCCCTTAGTTGCCTAGACAGGAGATGAATTCTCAGTCTGAATTATGCAGATGCACTCTGTCAACATTTAAGAAAAATATGTGGAACGATGTTGCATAACAGAAACTCCAGTGAGGACTCAACTAATTGGTAGTCAAGAGAAGTTTCTTATCCAGTTTTCCCTTACTTTTATTACTATCATAATTTTTAATTCAATTTTAATGCACATTCAGTTGCCTTTATTTTTTAAGGGAGACAAAGTAATATTTTAAAGTGAAATCATACTGACTAAAAGCCATATTGCTAGAGTAAACTGAGATATTGCATTTAAACTTCTTCAGTAGAAATTGGTGAACTGCATATTCAAAGTAAGTTTGATATTATCTATTTTTATTTGTCAGCCAATTGTCCGGTAAATTATACATCATTGTATAAAACCTTAGACCTGCAGCCAGCAAGAAATTCCAAGGGCAAAGGGGATATTTTGTAAAGTTGAGATGCTATAAGAGAACCTTTAGATAATAATCTACATATTTGGGCTGAGTAGAACTTGCATTTATCTGTTTCAGCCCAAATCCATAATTTCCGCATCGCTAAGAACTGAGAAAGCTGCTATTTACTTGAAAATAGTGAAGCCACAGACATAATATTTAACCTCCTAATATTATTTGCTTCTGCATTTTTCAGGTGTTTTTTCTTTTGTCTGGGTTTTTTGTTTGTTTGTTTGCGGATTTTTTTTGTTGTGGGTTTTTTGTGTTTTTGTTTATTTGTTTTTTTGTTTTTGTTTTTTTTTTAATTGCAGATGTGTGTGTGGTTTAATTTCCTGTACCGAACCATAAAATGCACTTATTTTTCTGTTTTGGCCTCTATCTGCTGCTCCAGAGAAAGTGGTGTTATGTGCACAGTTCCTGTGCAGATGTATCAGACACTCTAAAAGTGTTAGTGGTGCAAGGACCTTTACTTTGCTCTTGTTTAGGCAAGTAATTCAAGCCCTTGGTTTCTGAATCTGAAAATTAGCTCTGAAAAGCAAGTTTTGCTGGAGATAATACTTGGTTTTCATATTTCTGCCCCCAAAGACATGGTCCTGAATTAAATTTACATTCCCAATCAAGATATCCTAAAATTTCTTTGAAATACTAAATGTTGTAAAAATGCCTTTGACTTAAACACTTCTCTTCAGCAAATGACTAAGGGGTCAGCCTTCTAGGGATGTACCCACCTAGCATACATTCAGTCTTATTCTTTTTATTGAAAAAAGTTATTTTAAAAGGCAGGATTGCTTCTGTTCCAGCTCCGTAATAGCTGCAGTTGCCCTTTTCTTTGCCCTTTCTAACTCCATTCTGTCTTCTTTGAAATGTAGAGAAAACATAGCTGCACAGTAACCAAGATGTATACGCTCCAAGATATTCTACAGTAGCAGATCATCTTCAGTGCCATCATGTGGCATGTAAAGGACAATGAGAAGATCAGGCACAGCCAGAATGGGTTTATGAAAGGCAAGTCCTGCTTGACCAGCCTGATCTCCTTCTATGACAGGGTAACACATTTAGTAGATCAGCGAAAGATTATGAATATTGTCTCTCTAGAGTTCAGTAAAGCCTTCTAAACCTTCTCCTGGAGAAACTGGCTGCTCATTATTTGGGCAAGTGACTGTTCCCTGCATAAAAACTGCCTGCGTGGTCTGTCAAAAGAGTGGTGGTGAATGGAATTAAATCCATTTGGTGCCCAGTCACAAGTGGTGTTCCCCAGAGCTCAGTGCTAGGGCCAGGTCTGTTAAATACCTTTATCAGTTATTTAGCTGAGGCGATTGAGTGTACCCTCAGTAAATTCACAATGACAAGAAGTTGGGAAGGCGTGTTAATCTGCTGGAGGTCAGGAAGTCTCTACAGAGGGCCCTGGACATCTGTGTTGATAGGCTGAGGTCAAGTGGTACAAGATTGAAAAAGGTCAAAGTCCTGCCCTTGGGTTACAAAACCCCAGGCAGCACTACAGGCTGGGGGCAGAGTGGCTGGAAAGCTGGGTGGTGGAAAAGGACCTGGGGGTGCTGGTCAACAGCAGCTGAACATGAGCCAGAGTGTGCCCAGGTGGCCAAGAGGACCAGTGGCATCCTGGCCTGTATCAGAAAAGGAGTGGACCCCAGGACTAGAGAAGTGATTGCCCGTCAGCCCGTGGCTGTTCCCAACACTGACGAGGCTGCACCTCAAGCCCTGTGTTTAGTTCTGGCAGTATTTAAAAGATGTAGATATGATGCTTAAAGATATGGATTAGGGGAGGTCTTGGAAGTCCTGGGTTAATGATTAGAGTCAGTGATCTTAGAGGTTTTTTTCAACCTAAATGATTCTATTATTTTCTAAGATAACATCTTCTACGTTATTTTCCATCCCTTTGTGATGGTGCTCAAGAATTTTTTTTAATTCTTTGATTGCGTAATGACAACTCTAGAAAAGAGTGACTTTGACTTCAACATTTCTATTCTAGGTTGTGACCTCCAATTCAGAGTTCAGCAGATGTGATTTAGAAATCTTTTTCCATGGCATATCGTCCTACATTTATTTGCATTTAAACTCAAGAGTTTTTTGTCACCTGAAAACATGAAGGTTTCACTGCAGACTTCAAGTCATTGATGAAAATGTTGAATGAAACTAACCCTCACACTGATTTATGGAGAATCTATTAGTGATCCTTTTCCACTCAGAAAGTGAACTTGCTTGTTCTCTTTAACCTCATTTCAAATCAGAAAAACAGCTTTTCCTTTTACATCTATTTTTTGTTACTGAATTTTATTCAGAGAATTTTTCAGATTCCAAATATTTTGTCACCATCCTATCTCTCTTATCCATTTGCTATTCCAAACTTCCTCAAATAACAATAGGCATTCTGAAGGTGATTTCCTACTTCAGATTCTTTCCTAACAGGAAAAAATCCTTTCTGATCTTTCCTATCAGACTATGTTTTTCCATGTTTTTGTTATTTCAGTGGTTGCAACTTTTATTACTGACTCTGCCAGATGGGTACTCAGGAAAGAAGCCAGGTTTATATGTCTGCAGTTCCTAGGATTCCCCTCAGAGCCCTGTCCATACCTGTGAGTTACATTGGTGACCTGCCAGTCCTCTGGCACAGCTGCAGTTTGTGATGATGTCTTACACATTTTGGCTTCTGCTTCTACAACTTCACACTTGGGTTCCTTCAAAACTCTGTGGTGAATGTCAGGCAGTCCTGGTTACACATTAACAAGTAGCAGGCATGGAAATCCCCCAACACCTACCTGTCTGCCTGGGTTTTATTTCAGATATTCCTCTGTTATCTTTTAGTTTTTAGTGCCAGCAGCCTTGTTCCACTTTTTTATTTCATGGAACCCTATGGTGGAGCTCAAGGATGTTGATCTCCTGGGTTGGAGTCCAAGTTTAGGCTCGAGGATGTTTTTCCTATGCCCCCCTATGCCATTAACAATAAGGACCACAGAGCACGATCCCTGGTTGCTTTTCTGAACATCTTGTGAAGTTCACTGCATTTGCACCCAGCAGGTGAATTACCATCCAGTTTTCTGAGACATTATAAACCCACCTGTCTATATCTAATAGTCAAATCTCCCACTACCGTCACCCACTTGAAAGTACTCTTCTGATATGAGGTTATTCCCTGTGCAATAAAAAACACACTAGAGCAGAGACAGGAATAATTATGCTGTAATCAGTCAAAATAAACTTAGGGAATTTCTCACAATTAGTTTTCTGATCAGTGAAACTTTCATGCAAAATGCCATGACAATGAACTTTTAAGAAAAAAATTAACTCCATTCCAGCCAGACCTGGTACAGATATAACTACATACATATGTAAATATATCCATATACATATGTATGTATATCCAGAAGTGTGTACTTTAAAAAATGCTCAAGTTTATATGTTAGAAAAAATATTGTGATATATGTGGGAACTCATACAATTTGGGGTATTTTTTGACTGTAATTCAGAATAGTTTATGAGATATTCTTTATATAAAGAATATCTTATGCTTAAAAACATTTATATGCTTGTAAGTATACCTATTAGAAACAAAACTTTTGTAATAATATGTGTCTGCAAGAGTAAGCACCTACCTCAATTAATTTAATTTCTCTTCCTTCTGTATCCATAGCTATGAAAGTTGTGTCTATCAAGTCGAGTATATATAGCACATTGTCATGGATGTCAGTAAATGGAATGGTTCAAGACTGCTCTCATACTAAAATATATGCACATTACATTTTTATAAATTGTTCATACATTCCAAAATGAGAGCTATTTGTAAGTAACTCTTTAGCAAAATGAAAGCTAAATTCATCAAATGTGTTCCTGTCTCTGTGAACAATCCCCTGAGTTTTAGAAAGATGAAATCACCATTTCTTTGTACCAGATTTCTCTGTCTTGGGTTACCTAAATCTAAAGGATAGTAGAAATAATGTGCATTACTTCCTTTTAAAGTTGCTTAGTATAAGAGTAGTAGTGGCTAGGTCTCAGTGCTTTTTCTGTGCAATTTACAGATCCTAATGAATTCTCATCTAGCACAAATGTGATTAGAAATGCACTAGGTAAAGGAGATTGATCTCTGCAATAGTTAATGAAACTGAGCTGAAGAATAGAAAAAAAATGCTGCAGATCCAGTTTTTACTGCCCAGAGTTTTGTTCACCCTTGGAAGTCTGTCTCATTTACCATGCGAATGACTGATGTAGTATCATGAACAACCTTTGTCTGGGAAGGAAGGTTATGAAGATCAGGATGCAATGAGAATTTGGGATGTTTCCACAACTCTTCAGCATGCTCTTACTACTAACTTGTAATTCAACAAACTACCTTTTATGAATGTTAACATAGCAGTTGTATTTCCAAAATTCTTATCTTTGGTTTTATTGTCAAGGACAGTTATATCTAGTTGAGATTGGCTAATGACCCAAATAAAGGCAGCATTAAAAAACAAATTTCAACACGTGTAAAAAACAACTGCAAATAAAAAAAAACCAAAAAGCAAAATTATATATAGCAATAGTATTATTAATCTCTGATAAAGCAAACCTCTTGTACATGTTCCAGAATCAGAGGCAGAAAACAAGCAAACAAGAAAAAGTGGTGTACTAGAGGGGAAAAACAACGTCTCACAACAATTTATTTGGCAATCGATAGAGAGCATAGACCTTACCCTGTTTTAACAGCTAATGAAATATTAGTTCAAAGTGCCCAGAGACATAGACATTTCAAATGCTACCACAGTTGCCAAGAAGCAGAGATTTCTGCATTTGTAAGGTTGTTCCCTGAGATAGAGAGGTGGTTTTAAGGCAGTTACGCATTTAAGGGGTTCACTGATCACCACAACTCATGAAAATTTAGAAATGTCAGGTGCTTGTGAGATAAATTGCTTCCTTACAGCAATCTCTAATTATATGTTATAGATAAATTAAAGAAAAACACAGTTAAGAGTAAAAACAAATGATTGGTGTAGATCCTGTTCTATTTATAATTCTTAATACTGCACCAATTTCATATGAACAGAAATAGGACAGGAAAAAAGCTTTAACTGGTCTCAAACTGCCCACTCATACCTTTTTCTTTTTAAGTCTGGATTTCATCATACTTCCTCTGTCTACAGATTTGATGAATTATTTCAGTCAGATTTTTGTGTGTGTGTATTTTGCAAATCCTTGGCAGTAGAGAAGGGCAATCAAGTTGGAGTTAATAATATTAATTTCCCTTAAAGATTTTTAAAGTAGCAAGACTGCTGTAAAGAGATCTTTGTGTTGCTGTGAATCTGACCTAGCACACCGATCTTTGTGTCTTCCTGGAGACTGTCCACACTGAGACTGACAGATCCTTCTGGGACTCCATAACACTGTGAACATATGGACCACAAACAATAGCATCCAGAAAGAGTTTGGCTTTCAGAAGAACTAATGTACATACCCCAGCCCAAACCCACAAATTTCAGAATAAATGATTTGTGTGTTTTCTTCTAGCTGCTGCTCACCAGAGTTTAGGGGTGAATTGCTGATGTTATGTGCTTACAAGCCCGTGATGCATTATGTGGGGCTGTCTCTGACTATACTGTATGAATTTTTCACTGTGTGTTTATTAGGTTTTTACTGAAAGACTTTTGAAAGAGCATATGCATCCCTTGACACCCAAGGAGATATCTGGGAATCAGATGAAAGCCTGGTCTATCCATCTGGAGGTATTGCTCCACTATACTGGCCCCCATCCAGCAATGCTCTGTTTCCTGGCAGTTTAACTCCAAAAACTATGATACCATAACAAGCATTTCTATTTTGTAGGACTGTGGGAACTGACAAAATAGTACAGTTAGAATCTTTTTTATGACTTTAAAATTTGAGGTCGAGATAGATTTTGTACAACATATGTTCTCTATTAAAAATACAACTTTTCCTCTTTCCATGATAGCTATCCAGTGACAATAATCAAATGAAATAATGTCAGCATGTATCCCTCACTCTTAAAAGATTCTGCTCATCTCAATTATGCATTTATGTGAAAGAAATTATATCTTCCTAAATCAGGGTGACTATTTCACATGCTATATAGGGCAGGAAAGGAATCTTTCTTAATTTTTTTTGAATGGCTGGAGTGTACTCCTGAATGCATCTCATCCAGTTGGTTATTTCGTCCCACCAATTTGATCCACAGTATTTTTCATTTTAGGCACATTAGCTACATTTTATTTCTCCGTCTTGTTTTCAACTGAATGAACAAAAAACCCTCTTGAAAATTATTGTTGTTGGCAGAGTTTTTCCTAGACAAAAAAGATACTTTCTAATCAGAAGATGTTGCATTTTTCTGTGAAAATCGACTCACCACAGCAGGGTTTTATGTGTTGTCAAAAGGAGGAAAGAAGGAATTATGGATGCTTTACAGTTTTCTCATGTTGCAACATTATCTATTTAGATCAGGCTATCTAGATGACAAAAAAATTTGATTTTTGTGTGGTTTACAATTATGTCACCATAGTAACTTCCATAAACAGTGTTTAGATTTCAGTAGGCTTTCTATATTTCTATATCTATATATATCTATGAGGTACTTTGTATATTTGCAAAAAATAATCATGGCGATAAAACATCAGTGAAATGTTTACACCTATGCTCACAGAAACAGGTTATGGAGAAGCTTTTGGACTAAAAGAATAACACTAGTCAGAGTGGCTACTCTGAATGTTCTAGAAATCCAGGCATTTGTATCCATATGCATTTATCCTGTTTAAAATTTCATCAAATGCATCACAAAACCAAATCAAATTATGGTTGCTCCTCAGAAGAAGTTTATAAAGCAGAGTCTAAATTTGTTTCATTGGAATTTATGCTTTTGATTTAGGATCTGTGTTGTCTTGTCCTATAACCAGTGGGAACCTCAGGTCTTACTTCTTCTCTGGAGAGTTTTTGTAGCCTAAGGGGAGGCTAACTATAAATCTAATGCCTCAGATCCCTAAAGCTTGCTGGTATGAATCTGGACCTTGGATTTGGCAGTTGGGATTGTCAATATTATATGACAACACTGTGCAGGATTAGACTCTCAGCTTTACCCTATGTGAAGTCAGTGGAACTCCATATGGTTATAACAGTTTGCCCACAGGCAAACTGTTTAAAACTGGGGCCTGAATGTTATTCTATCTCAAAACAGTGGGGCTCTGAGTTGGTTCATTAGCTCACAACGTGCTGCCAATTTGAGGGTAGGGGTTTTAATTTGAACTTATTTACAAGGTAAATTGCTTCTGGAAGTATTGTTCTTTTTTTTTTTTTTCACTTGTTGGAGGGCTTTAAGGTGAATTATGATAAAGAACATCGGAGATCTGAAGACAAGGCTCATGGAAAAGGACAGCCAGAAAGTAGAGAAATCAGTCTCTATATCCATATATAGATGTATTGATAACTTTTCCTTATCTGTCTCTTCATTTGTGTTGTGCAAGAGGTGGAGAAAAAATATTACTAGAGCAGCTACAAATAACAAAAGCACATGGTTCAGTACAAGCTAAATCAGCTGCTTTTCCTTATATTACCTTAGCCACCAACTCTGTTAACTTTGTCGTGATTCAAGAAGCTCAGTATCTCACATTTATTTAGTCTACCAGCATCAGGCGTATTCAAATCACTCATTAAAGTAATTTCCATCAAGATGCTTCTGCATACTTAGCAACGTATCATCAATCAAATGCTGTCAGTCTGAGTCAGCTTCAGCTCCTGTGCTGAATCATGCTACAGACACTAGATGGACTGAAGATGGCCACAAGCATACATTAGGGATGTCAAAGAAGAAAACTGGAGAAGGAAAGTATTTCTACCCTGACATTGAAAAGAAAGGGATCTGAGTGGATTTGATAACCTGGTAACAACCTGTTGTGAGAAGCAGAAGCCTGTTTGGGATTCCGATTAAAGCAGAAACTGTGCGAAATGTAATTAGGTAAAAACGCAAATGTTCTTCTATTTTCCTTTGTTACTCTGAAGCAACCAGGGATGCAACAATTATGGAGGCAAAAGGAACATGAATAGGGGACCGTTTTTCTAGCACACCTGGGAGGAAAACTCTGTTGAAACTGATTGGATTTCCCCTTCTTAATTTTCAGTATTATTTTCAGTATCATTTTCATTGAATTAAGGAAAAAAAAAGTAAATATGAAGATGTAGTCCCACCAAGTTGCTACAGGGCTCAAACATGACTAAGAAAACACTGCAATTGCAGAGTTACAGGTTTTATTTACTTATGCTTAATTGATTTCCTATCACAGGGCTCCTATTTCTTACTTCAGTGCTATGGCTGCAAGAGAGATTAAGAGGTTTTCACTTCCTTCCTCCCTAGGCCATAGATAACCTAATGGACAACACTGAGATGGGATATCCTCATGATCATAAGAAAATTGACATTTGGCATTTACATTGTTTGCAAGAGTTTCATATCCTGTCTGGATATAAGAAAGGCAAGTTTCACAAAAAAGATTTCATGCTTTGGATTTCTCGTGTTCCAGAGAAGGACTGTGCCTAACTTCTCTGGATATAGATTATCCAACAGAAAATACATTTTATCTGTCTCCTGATGACAAATGTAGACAAAATATTATTAAAGCTATCTTATTTAATAATTGATAATTATAATACATTCATTTGAAAATAAAATAATGTAAGATGCTAATGCTATTTAATTATTTCAACAACAATCAACAAGAACATAAAACATCAAGGCATTGACATAAAGTGTGAAGAATTTGTAGAGGAGGGAACAAATATATACAAATTCTTGTTCTGTTCATTCCCTCATCTGTCCCATTTTAGTTCCACACACTTTTCCAGTCACGCCAGGATTGCCTCCTGTGCTCAGGTTCTCTTCTGGCTTTGTGGTCTTCTAAGCAGATTAGTGTTGCCTATGATGAGCTCTAACCAATATCAAGCACATGCACTCCTCAAAGAATTGTGTATCAGGTAGAGATAAGAAGATTGAAAACCAAAAATAAAAAGTGGAAAAGTCAATGCAATTGTTTTTGTGCTTCCTATTATATGTTTCTGGATAAATCACAATAAAGGAGCAAAGGGTCTCTTTTCATCACTTTCACATTGTCACCATAGTGCCTAAGGGAAAATTCAAGAAACTGTCCCCATATTTAGATATCATATTAATGAATTTGTAGAGATAGTTAGCAAGTTAGGCATCATTCCCTCGAAAACCACAAATAGGGGCCAAACTAATTAAGTGTTCTGAGGAAACAAGCCAAGGATGGCAAGTTCTGCTGAACTTAACAAGATGAATTGGATTTGGAGCACTGAAAATCTGCTAACCATTCTTTCATATCTACCTAGTCAAATATAGAACACTTGAGAACTCTTCTACAAACAAGTCCAGTGACTGAAGTTGTGCGTGTGGTAACATTTTTAGGAAATTCACTCAGCATGTGTATGATTCTATATGCATTTCTGGATGACCTTGTTAGATTCCTCTGTTTTTTAATTGAGCTGTGTGTGGTGTTTGGAAGTCTTTGACAGATCACAGCCTAGAGGAGTCTGAAGGGAGGTCTCATCACTGTCTTCAACACCCTCATGATGGGAAGTGGAGGGGCAGGTACCATCTCTTCACTCTTGTGATTAGTGATAGGACTCAAGGAAAGAGAATGAATTTGAAACAGGGGAGGTTCAGGCTGGCTATCAGGAGATTTTTCACCCAGAGTGGTTGAGCACTGGAACAGCTCCCCAGGGAAGTAGTCACAGCACCAGCCTGTCTGGGTTAAAAAGTATTTCTTCAATGCTCTCAAGCACATGGCGTGACCCTTGGGGTATCCTCTGCAGGACCAGGAGCTGGACTCAATGATCCTGATGCACCCCTCCCAACTCAGCATATTCTGTGATTCTATGATTTTATGAACTTCGTAGATTAGTTAGGGTTTTTTTATTTGTCCCAATACATAGTTTTTATTTTAGAACAATCACAGTTCTTTCTAAGATGTCTACTTTCATTTTCAAGTAGGAAGCTGAAATTCTAATTATTATTTACAGTTTTTTTCTTAAGACTTTTGAAATTTGAAGTATTTATAATTTATATGTTCAATGTTTTTCCAGTCAACAACAAAGCAGCAGTTTTTAATGTCCATAGTTAACAGCTTTGCTGTTATTTCTGATAGCAGTGATTCTGCATACACAGAGTGGCCAATTAACAAGACACTTGAAATACTTGCTAAGTGAAGGTATTTTGCAGCAGCTATTGTAGGTTAACGTACACACATGAAATATGTCTACTGATTATGGAGCAGCTGAGATACAAAGAAGTGCATGGAATTAATCAGGGGTGGCAGATCCTGCTGTGAGTTGGATACAGAACTGTGCTACACCACTGCCTTTTTCTGTCGAGTGACACAGACCTCTGATTAGGCTGTGTGGTGGCAAAAATTGATATACAACTGAGGTTTAAAAACTATATTTCTCCAAGTAGGTTAATTGGAATCCTGTGTATTTGCTTTCAGCTTGTCTCTGTAACTCCCCTTTCATGAGAGGAGAATGAGACTCCTTTCTACCCCTGCTTAATCCATTTGTGTTGTGAAACTCCACATGAAAACTGTGTCAATAAGGATTGAGTATTTAAAAAAAACATTTCTAATACTAACTTAGAACTTCTCTTCTAGAGTTGCACTGTTGTAGATCAAGAACAACTTCACTGAATTCAGTGGTCCTAATTCCCCTTCCACTGACAAATGATACGAATTTCTCAGTCATAATCATGGCCTTAATCTGAGAAACTGTAAGTTTAACTAAAACGCGCCCCTGTGACTGTCTAATGTGCTTGGTCTTTCTCTATGCTTTTAATATGACATCCTGACATCCATCTCTCTTCCAATAACATACTCTTGTCTAGTTTTGCAGTCCTCTCCAGAAAGCTGTTAGTGGAATGAAACTATAAAAAATAGGGGAAAATGAAGATACTACACTATCCTTCTCCAATGGTAGTTCTCCTGTTACTGCCATGTGGGTTTACTTTTTTATAAGCCTACTTTATATGTTGAAAGACTGCAAAACAGTCTCCCTGGATACTTCTTTGGGCTGGACAACCCCAAATCTCTCAATCTGTCTCCATAGGAGAGGTGGTCCAGACCCCTGACCATTTTCCTGGACCTCCTCTGGACACATTCTAAAGGCTTCATGTCTTTCTTGTACTGGTAGCCCCAGAGCTGAACACAGCAATCCAAGTGGGGTGTCACCAGAGCAAAGGGACAGAATCACCTCTCTCAACCTGCTGGCCACCCCTTTTTTGATGCAGTCCAATATACGGTTGGCTTTCTGGGTTACAAGCACACATAACTGGCTTAGAATTAATTTTTCATGCACCAGTATTCTCCAGTCCTTCTCGGGACTACTCCCCACCTGAGTCTGTGTCAACATTGCTGGTTGTCCTGACCCAGGTGTGGGATTTTGCACTTGGCTTTAGTAAACTTCATGAGGTTCACATGCACTCAATCATCAAGGCTGTCAAGGTCTGATCTGGATGGCATCCCTTCCCTTCCATGAATCAACTACACCACTCAGTTTGGTTTTATCCTCCAACTTGCTGAGTGTGTGCTCAATCCCATCTACATCATTAATGAAGACACTAAATAGTACTGGTCCCAGAATAGACCTTTGAGGGATACCACTCGTTACCGGTTTCCACTTGGATCTTGAGCCATTGCCTGACACATCCTGATGCATCCTTAGGTGCAACAGCTAGCTAGCTACATAGATGCAGATATACAGCAAAGCCCTTTTCTGTTGCTATTCTCACTTTCTGCTGGCATTGTCAGCTAAACAATTCCCTTTATTTCACTTAAGGAAGGTTGAATTAACTTGTAACTGTCTCCAAGGTACAGAGAAGCTTTGTTACTACTTCTGGGGGATTTAAAGACACAGAAGAAATGTCACAGAATTGCAAAGTATGACTGTTATTTGTGCAGTCATCCAGCCCACAGTTTAGAAACACCTGTGAACATTTGAATAGTTTAGTCAATGATTTCCAATCATGTCATGGATAAGTGAATCTGCTTTGTCAGAATAATGAGTAATTTCAGCATATTTTTAGTGTTAAGCTGAGATGCATTATTGCTCTATCACTGTTCTCATATTCCTTTGTACAAATCTAGATGAAATAATTTTTTGCTTAACCTTGAGAACTGATATGAAATTATATTCAAGCAAATATTTTTACCCTGCTTGTTTGTGTCCTCCAATAAAGGTATCAGTCTGTTAGAGGATATTTCTTTGATGAGTACTGTCTGCTCACAGCAAGATCTTAATGACATCTAATTTTACAGTGGTTTATTTAAAATTAGAGATGTGGATTATGTGTTAAACTAAAAGTTATGCCCCATTTCTCAACAAACCACAAACCAATCAACCCAAATATAATGCACACTGTACAAGTAAGCTGAAACACAGTGGTCTTAACTATTTGAATGCAGATTTCTGTTTGCTTGTGAATATACAATGTAAGACTGGGTTTTTTTGTGTTCCACTGTACAACACAGTGTTGAAATATATTTGTTATCACTGTTAATGAATCTAAAGCAATTATAGAGCTCATAAAATCTCTGGAAACACTCTTTTGCCTAGAAACACTCAGACATTTCTGGGAGAGTTGTAGATGTTGATTATATAGCCTGAAAGAAATGACCATGTTTCTGTACCAGGTAAGAACATGTCCAGTACAGACAGTTTTAGAGAGCCAGTCAATGGAAGTTAATATCCAAATTAATCAGCTCTCTGGTCACTAAGCTGTGATTTCTTTTTTACTCTATTTTTGCTTGGGGAAAAAAAATCTCAAATTAAAAGAAATAAAAAGTTTTATGAGATTAAGAAAAGTAATACAGCTGTCTGAGAGGCAGAGGAATTTCTGCCAAATGTGTACAGAAGGAGTCATCTGAGTAAGGGGCCAAAGAAAAAAGTATCCACATATCCTAAATGCCCATCACATTTTTAAAGCACTTCTGAAAAGTACTCAGACACTATGCAGCTGAAGCTGCTTTGAGAAAATATGTAGAACTGCCTGATCATTAAAACAGGGCAATTTGAGAGCAGTAGACACTTCCATCATCTTAAAGATTACAAGAGAATCTTTTATCAGGTTTCCTATTTTAATTGATTCTTATTTAGTAAGGTCTATTAATTTTAGTTTATTTTTTTAAACATTATCCATGGGAAAAACTTATCAAAACTTGCTCCAAAGTGACAAATTAAAAGACTAGGAAAACTAGAGAGAAAGAAATAAGAAAGAACAGTAAAGAAAGAGGCACTCAGGAAACCTGAAATCTGAGAAGGATATGTCAAGTTAAAGAGAAATGTTTCATGCTTTTTCTCTTTTGTCTAACGTAATGGATATTTTCTCCTACTCTCATGTCTTGAAATGATCCCACTAGTAAATTCCAGCTGAAGTCACTTTTTTTTTTCCTTGTGTGCCTGGTAATTTTATAAGGATAAAACCAATGTTCTGTCTCTTTAAATTTTGTGTCATGACTTACCTCTTAGGTTGATGGTGATCACTCTGAAGAAAGAGCAAATAAAACAAAATCACATAATGGTGGAACTACTCTTACAGAAATTCATTTCCAAGCTGTTACAGGCCAGAAAATGTGTTAAAACCTAATATTGGTATTTATTCAGTCAGCAGACTCTTGATATCTCCATGTTAATATGATTATTGAAGCTTGAAGTGGTTCTATCTTCGTAAACCTTAGAAATATTTTCTGTGCCAAAACTTATACCAGCTGCCCAAATTTACACAGATATACATACCTATGTAGACACACACATATATATATAACCTAGCAATTAACTTTGACATAGCAACACAGTTGTTACCTATCCTCCCCAACCAAATAAGAAAGCCCCTTTGAATGCATAATTTTTGTCTGCAGTACTCAGCACTTTCTGAAGATATGTTGTCAAAAACAAAATTATTTTGCTATATATGATTGGAAGTATATTGGGCTACACCCAGGATTTGTCCTGAGGCAATCTGCAATTTCATTCTGCTTTGAAAAACATTTGAACTTCCTCCTACATTGATGATACAGGTCAAAGCCCACCCGCTATCACATAAACTATAAACGAACATCTCTCTCAAACAGCTTGATCATGAAAAAAACATCACTGAGCTTTTCATCAAACTGAGGAGGTTTCTTGATTTTACAAGAAGAAATTACTTTTCTGATCACTGTCTACAATGCAACTTATGTCTTTGCATCTGTGACCCAGGTCAGGATTATTCTTAATAATCATAATTAATTTCTACAGACCAGCTTGTCTGCAGCAACAACAGCTGTTCCTTTAGCTAACTATCTACATTTTGGCAAGCAACTGCAAACAGAACTGAGTAATTTTTGCCTTACATTTCATTTGACATACAGCATGAAAACTAGGAGCAAAGTCAGTCTTAATGAGTCGCTTTTGTGTCATTTTATTCTGCACACAGATCTTTCACTTGGATTTATGGTTTCCTCTTTTCTCATTGAAGACTTTTCAATCTGTCTATAATAACTTGGGCCAAATAATCCTCCCAAAGCCGAGAGGTTTTTCCATATCTTCAATGGGAACATTTTCGAATGATTAAAGACAAGTAGAGGTTATATGACAAATGTTTTGTTGTTGCTTGTGGGAGGTTGTAGAGGTTTTTTGCTATTTAGGAGATTTTTAAAATAAGACTAGTTGCTTCATGTTTGGTCAAATCTTACAAAATTAGTTCAGTAATTAATAAGTAAAAAAAATCTGATTAGAGCTGGTTTTGGAATTCTTCAAACAGATTTAGATGCATGCAGATATCACATTTCCAAGTTGCTACTATGATTGCATTTAATAGCTCATACAGACTAATAGGAATTTTTAGGCACATCATCATAAGTGAATATAGATGCATTTTTATGAAATACACCATACTGTTTCTATCCTAAGAGGAGGATACAGTGACTAAGGTGGATACAGCCCAGAGGCCTAGCATGGCAAGCTCAGATATAGTTAGTTAGACGAGATGAATACCATCCTGAATGTGAAGGACATTATTCATTAGAAAATTATGTCAAATTGAATATCATTGAATATGAAATGGACAAAGAAGGGGACTGACTTCCATTCTGCCTTCTGTCCAATTCTGTATAAAGATAGACCTATTGCATTTTGTTTCTGTGGAGCAGATTTGCTAAATAAAGTTGTGTTATATACTTGCTTCCAGTGTGTGAGTGAAATGAACTGTGGATGTCTCAAAATCTGATTTCCAATTCTCATCTAATAATGCTAGGCTTTGTTTATAGTTAACAAACACAAACAAATGGCTTCAAAGAATGTCTCATCTGAACTATTTCAATGATTACAAATGAAATTAAGAGTGACTATCTTTTAGAAGCCCAATTTAGGAAAAATAAGTCCCAAGACAGTTATTTTAATAACATATGAAATGCATTATCAGATATTACTGAGCTGCATTATAACACTCTGTCCTGAAGGATGGAGGTTTTCTAGCTTAAATAGGTTTTCTGGCTATTGCTGGAAATCATAATGAGTGTCCTTTACATTATTATCCAGTCTCCCTGAAGCTTGATTTCTATTTGTTACAGACTATACCTGGAGCACTACTGTGGTCACTGTTCTTCAATACAGGGAGTCCAAAGAGTCAAGTTCTTTCTTGGGCTTTGAGTAGTGTGACTATTCACATAATTCGGTAGATAAAATAATGCCTACTAAAATAATTAGATATATAGTTAGACCAATTGATTGACAGACTGACCTAAAAGAGAAGCAACATATAGTTTAAATTTAAAATTAAAATAATAACAATGATGTTGACTTGATAACTTGTATGTCTAGAGCATCTTTTCCTACATTTTCATTCAGCTTGCCTGTGATTCCTTTGTCTGAGTACCTCAGATTTTTATTTCAGCTCTGAACATATTCCCATAGTTTTCCATCTGTGGTTTTAATACCTGTAAATGATTACTGTTGGATTGTTTATCTTTCATACATAATGTATTTTTCATGAAACATCTCTCTGAATTAGTTAGATGAACAGTCAAAAGCCAAGAAAACAACTGTATAACAAAAAGCTTTGCTTTATATATCTACAATTTATGGAAAAACAGTAAAGGATACCTAAGACACCTGGTCTACTCACCAAACATCCTGGGAATGTTGAGAGCTTGAAGACAGTGTACTGCATTGCTCATTGGTAGTTTCAGTATCTTCAATTATAAAGTTGTTCAAGTACAACATTATTCACACACTCGAAATTTTGTCCACTTTTTGTTCTTTTCAAGTTTTGTCAGTTTCCCAGTTCTTTATTTGTGACTTCATTGCCTCTACCTGTTGTTTTCAAGCTGCTGCCCCTGGGTAAGATTTCATTTTTATATCTAAAGACATTTTTCTCAGGTTTCCTCATCTTCCTCCATAATACATAGGGAGTTTCAAATAAAAGAATGGCTAGTTTTCTTTGTATTTTGTTAGCAAGGTTCAATTGTGAATTATTTATATTAATGGTTGTTCATACCAGCTATAGGCTAACCAGCCCACAGCATCCCTGACATATTTCCTCATGTATATAATTAATTTATGAAGCAGACAAAACACTAACTCTTTTTCTCTTTCTTTCATACTGGTAAATTCTATACCCTAAAAGTATTGCTTCAGATTTGCTTTGCTTACTAAGATCTGTTACAAAGGGGTCAATTCCAACCTTTCTCCCTGGAAATAAATTTATCTTGCTGATTTCTATAGGTCACAGTTTCAATTTTTTATTTTAAGCTGGTTGGAGATTTTTATACATTCCATTAAAAATACTAAAACATTCTTATCTTCTCCATAAACAATTTTTAACATTTCTCACAGTGAAAGAGATGCTTATCTTTTGCTCCTTAAAACCTTATTAAAGCTCTCACATGCATACGTGTTGGCATTGATCACACTACCACAATGTCTAATGCCGACAGATCAGATGATGTTTTTGCAGCAATCACAGAAGCATGTGTATGATTGCTAACTTCTTTGTCCTCAGTTTATTTACGAGGAACGTGCACAATTTCCAGGGCTGAAGTCGTGTCCTACTCTTAGGCTTTTGATGTGTAAATATTTTTTTCTTCTTACTAAAATAATTTCCATACCTTTATATTCCTGTTACTACAAAGATCTATCAATTCAGCTGCCTTTAGAGACAAAATTTGGTCTGGCTTTATTTTCTTCCATGAGTACTGATGTGATGCACAATTTAAATCTCTTAAACATAGCCCTGTTTCCTAAGATCACCTTTGCTGGTAATGGACTACAGGTTTTTTACTAAGCTACAACACAGATCTCAGATCATGTATTGTCTGGCTTCATCCAGATTTGTCTTGTCTACATTAGAGCTTTAACTTAGCTTGGTTAGCTGCAACAGGAATTTCTAAATGAGTAGGTGACTATTACCTCATTTGTTTTACTTTTACTAAGTCTTATATACACGCGTGATGTGGCATGCATTGCTAAAAATGGTAAATGTAAAAATACACAGTTTTCATTCTGTGTAAGAGCAAATTATTTCTGAATTGTCAGTGAGATGCAATGTAAAGAAAGACTGCGTTGGGATAGCAGCAGACTCCTTGAATATGTTGCATCAAGGTGTTGGTTCAGAAAAATCCTAGCAGCTCCAGGGCTATCAGCAACTGAACAGCAGAAAGTTAATGGTAGCTATGCAAAATTAAAAGCTGTTTGGGGGGGAAAAAGTAAGGGCAAAGAACAATTGCCTTACATGTACAATGCACCAGATGTACTTTGTGGAGTTTCAGATCAGTGAAAAAGAGATCAAGGAGTGATCATGGTAGAAAATATAATAATGGACTCAATAAAACTTTGGAGAAAGAAAGAATTATCACCATCAACATGAGACACCCAGTCATTGTCATCATATTCCTCCGAGTGCTAACTTAAAAATGCTGACAACTTTCATAATGTTTCTCATGCTTATCTGAAACTAAACATCAGGACCCAGAGGGCCCTGAAAACAACACAAATATAAGTTTTTCTTGTGTAATGGCTTTTGTGTTGCATTGTTAATGAGATTTGTTCCGCATTTAAGACTGAAAGAGCAGTAGTACTGTTGAATGTCAGTTTGTTAGACACTGACTTTACACCACTTACAGTTACATGCCTAGCACCCCATCCACTTTTTGATGCCACATCAGAAAAAGAAGGTTGACCACAGGAGAACACTGGTACTAAAGTCTGAAACTTATGTCACCAACTTGTTTTGAAGTTAGCAATTTTAACACCAAAATATTATTATTTGTCATATCCTACATATGAAAATATATAATATCAAAAAAATATTAGCAAAAACTGGAAGTAGAAGTGAAAGCCTACTGGATATGAAGTAGAAACCAGCAGAGATTGCTGCTGTCCAGAAGTGTCCCATAGACAAACTAAATGTGAATGATTCTTTCCCTGATCTCTTGACTCACACAGGTGGGAACACTAAACTACCACACCTACTTCTGGAGACCATAATTTCACTTTCTTACCGTGTATTGGGCTCAAGTGCAAGAGCTACAGGGGTGGGCTCTGTCCTGCAAGTTCCTGCCAGCTCAAACTAACACACTGCAGGACACATCTGAGCCCCTCAGCCAAGATGATGATGGCTTCTTGTGGAAAACATACTTAAGAAAGGGCAAAAAAAGCAAGGTGGAGGCAGGTGGAGAGAACAAAAGTGAGAAACAGCAGAGAGAACACCAAGGTGAGAGAAGAAAACATACCAGCCACTGGAGCAGAGACTCCTCTGCAGCTCATTGAGGACCCTGCAGGTGGATATTTTCTGAAAAAAATTCAGCTCATGTGGAGATGGGAGCAGAAAGGAGGTCTGAGCATAAAGGAGTGCTGGAGAGGAAGCGTCACCCAATTATTACAGGCCCACCCCCTTCTGGACCACTAAGTGGGGAGATTGGAGATATAGGGAGAGAAGGAGTGAAGCTGAGCTTGGGGACAGGGGGATGAAAAGTGCCATTTTAATGTTTGTATTTTTGCTTCTCACTATCCAAATCTATTTTACATGGCAATAAATTTAATTTATTTTCTCCAAATTGAGTTTTGACCCAGACAGTAGCTGATAAGCAATCTCCTTGTCCTTTTCTGATCCTACTTCCACACTCCTCCTGCCCTCAATGCGGTTCTGCTGAGACTGTTCTGAGCCTTACGCTCCTCTAAAGTTAATCCACCAGACCATGATCTCAAGGGAAACAGCATAAGGCATAAAAACATATAAAATATAAAAGGGTGAAAACCAGGTCAGACATCTTTTATTGTTAGCAGGGGAGGTATTAAGGCACTGAATCTTGTACGCAAGACCTCCAATTCTGTAGGCAGCTGCACAAAAGGTGACTGGATGGCTAGCATGGTGCTCCCTTTAGCTTCATGATGACATGGTTGAGTATCCATTTACAGATGGATCAGGCAAGAGCAGTCCTCAAACAGACAAAAGAGTGACATTGAAACCCAGACTCCTGGATGTGTGAATAAGAGACATTAAGCACCCTGTCATATGTTTCCACAAACTAAAGCACAGCCAGATAGTCTTGTTATTGTTCCCATAGTGGTTGCTGAAATGTTCCTAACTGTAATGTCTTGAGTTGTTCTGTAGAAGACTCTGTCATGCTATAAGTTAGACTTTACCTGACCAGAGTTCCTGTTTTAGCAGTTCTCTTCTTTATGCAGACAACCAAGAATTTTGGCTAGGGTACCTTCTCTTTTACATCTTCAAGGGATTTCATATTCTACAGGGTCTGGCTGAAATGGGGTAACATTTTTCTATACCAGCCCATGTGGTGCTGTGCTTTTGCATTTGTGGCTAAATTACAACAGTACTTTGGTTACTCCTAAACAGCCTTTGCACAGCATCAAGATTTCCATCTTTCTGCCCTGTTACCTTGCTAAATCCTAATATGCTGGTGAGCTCAAGAGGCCAGGAAGTGAAATAGTGACAACTGATCCAAAAAACCCAAAGGGATGTTACATATTATATGACCTTGGCTGTGCCATTTGTCTTTTCAAGTAACCATCACATGTGCTGAGGCCCTGCTTCCCAGGAAGTGGTCGGGCATCTCTCAGCTGATGGGAGAAAGCGGATAAATTTCTCTTATTACGTTGCTTTCCCTGCTATTATTCTGCTCCTCAAATCTTCTCACCGTCCTTCTACTTTCTTTCTGTCCTCTGAGAGAGCTAAATAAGCAAAATGCAGGGTGGGTGTTTGGCTGCTGGTTGGGGTCAACCTGCCACACGTGCATGCAGCAGATAGACCCCAGCATTGCAACCCAAACATTTACCAGCTGTACAAGGATATTTTCTACAGTAAGAACATATAGTGTAAATCTTTCCCTACTTCTTCCTAGCACCTGAGATAAGGTCCAGCTGAACAGTTCATCTACAATTCAGTTCAATATTTGAATTACTCTGGGCTCCTTTTTAGGAAAGGTTGGATGAATTATCTTGGATGTCAGGATGTGGCTATAATACTTGTTTTCAGAAATTATTAAACACCTTCCCAGATAAAGTGTACTATTGTAATCCATTGTCTAACATTACTTTTTTATAGTTTATGCATTAAACTTCAGGAATATAAAGCCATCAGCTTTAACCAGAAGCTCAGGTCAGTAGCACTCAAATGATACTAAAATTTAAATGGAAGGATAAAGTTTCACTTTCTCAAAACATGCAAGAATGTAAGAGGGCTGATAAATCCTCAAGGATATAACCTTCAAAATGTTATCTTTATTTCTTAATTAACTATCCTTTCCTTTAGACTTGTGAGTATTTATCCTCACAATCTACGTGATCAGCAGATGCCTGCTGAGAGTCCTTCTGGACACCTGTCTTTTCCCCTTGTCCCATAGAAAATTTAGAAGTGTACTCCAAGGTACAAAAAATGGGGGTGTAACATATTTTCTTGAGTTGAACAGATTGAACTATCCTCTTAATATATGGTTACTTACATAAAATTAATAGAGGTATCCTGGAACATAATTAATGAGAAAAACTCCAACGTTTTTAGGGAGTAATGACTTTTTAATGTTGACATTATTAACTTCTAAATAGATCTATAAGCATCCTGTAACTAAGCTGACTTAACATATTTCAAAGACTATGGAGGGTGAAATGGAAAAAAAGGGAGAATACATTTGTAGACATAAAAAGTCAAGTGTGTGCAACATCTAGCCAACCGATACGATACTGGTATTTTATGTATACAGCTTCTGAGGCTTTGAGATTGTTATTTAGAGAAATAAAACATACACAATTCCAAATAATGTCGTGAGGAAAGGAAGGTATATCACTGTGCAAAAGTCCACTCTTAGGGATCAGGACTCTTGAGGTCTGTGAGCTGAGAAAACAAACTGTACTGGAATTGCTGAGATGTTGAACTGTCCCCGGCCTGTGCAGTATAGGAAAGGGAAGATTTTTTTCACAAAAATGTCAACATTTGCCAACAGAGTACTTGTTACCCTACAGTTGTATTTTTCTTTGGAAAAAAAAAAACTACACAAACCCCACATTTGGCTTATATGAAACAATTATATAAATATAGCAATTATACAAAGTGACATTTCAATAATGATCACTGTACGAATGTTTTACAGGCAGATGCCAAAACATTCTAAGTTTGAAGAAAGGATGACACCAGCTGAGGGTCACAGTGAGCACAGTGAAAAGTAAAAGCAGATGCTAAAGACAACCTGGCATAATTTTAGTTTGTTGATGCAAACAAACTGTTGATCTGCTTGAGAATAGGAAGGCTCTATAGAGAGATCCAGACAGACTGGATCAATGGGCTGAGGACAACTGCATGATGTTCAGTTAGGTCAAGTGTCAGATCTTGCACTTAGATTTCAACAACCCCATGCAACACTCCAGACTTGTGGAATAGTAGCTCAGGAACTGCTCAGCAGAAAGGAGCTTGGGGTTGCTGGTTGGCAGCTGGCTGTACAGGAGTCTGCAGTGTGCCCGGGTGGCCAGGAGAGTCAGTGATACCCTGGCTTGTATCAAGAAGAGTGTGGCCAGTAGGATGAAGAAAGTGATTGTCCCTCTGCTCAGCGGTGGTGAGGCCACATGTAGAGAGCACTATGTTCAGTTTTGGACATTTTAGTTCAAAAAGAACAGTGAGGTGCTGGAACAAGTCCAGGAAGGCCAATGAAGCTGGTGAAGGAGCTGGAGCACAAGTCTTATGAGGAGTGGCTTAGACAACTCAGGTTGTTAAGTTTGAAGAAGAAGATCAGACGAAGTTCAGATTAAATACTAGAGAAAAAAAAGTCACTAAAAGAGTGTTTAGACACTTGAATAAGTTGCCTAGAAAGTCACCACCTCTGGAAGTGCTCAAGAGGCATCTGGATGTGGCACTGGATGTGGGTATGATAGAGGTGACCATGGTGGTGCTAGGAGTACAGTGGACTAGATGATCTTGAAGGCCTCTTCTAATCTGGATGCTTCTGTGATTCTATGAAACCTAAAGCAAAAAAAAGTGAATATAAAAAAAAAAACAAACAAAAAAACCAACAAAAACCCGAAACAAACAAATGAAACCCAAAAAAACCAAATCAAAACAAACCAAACCAAGTCCCTCAGTTTTAAAACCATTTTCTGGGAAGTCATACGGGCATGTATTGCTTTTGTATAATAATAGCAGTGACCTGCAAATTTGACCAGAATCTAACAAATGTTACATCAGTGGAGAACAATTGGAGGGAAACAAATTTTGGATATTTTAGAACAAGCAGAAAAGAGCTGATGAAGGAATTCAAGCAACTTCATAATTGTCTCTGTGGATTTGACCTTGGAAACAGTTCCACTGGCCCCATATGACATCATTTGTTTATCTTCTGTGACAGTTTGGAAATCAAAAATGAACCTTTACCTTGCACCCTTTTACTAAATGCTCTTTTATCCAGCTTATGTCAAAACGCTTTATTGTATTCTATTTTTTTTGGTTCCTTGTCAGAGATGCTTTTCTTTCTAGTCAATAGTTATTAAGTGGAAGCTTTTAAAAGATTAGTTCTCAGCATGAAGCCAAAAATCTGCAGCAAAAAACACTTCAAGTAGCTCCATTTCTTCAAAATATTAGATACACTCAAAACATTCTGAACCAATCAAGAACTGGCTGACTAGCAGATCCCAGACGGCTGTAGTCAGTGGTGCAGGATCTAAAATGCCTGTCACTAATGGTGTACCCCAAATTTCAACACTGGGTCCAGTGCTGTTTAATTTATCCATCAATGACTTAGACGAAAGAGTATATGTTCTTAGAAACTGGTTTAATCACAGAGGAGTAAAGAGAACTAACTCAGTGAATGAAACAGAAAGAACTTTGAAAGTTTGAAATATTCCCAAAAAAACCGAGATAAATCCAAACGAGATTAAATGTCAATGCCAAAAAATTTATACATTTTTATTTAATAGTAAGAGAGGCAAAGAAAGACCAAAATAGAGAAAATATGGAAAAATATAAGGTTACTTTAAAAAGCATAGGATAGGTCACCAATACACTGTGCCACCTTTGTTGCTGTGAGAAGGGGTAGGCGGAGAGGAGCAGTTTTTGCCTTTGTTTCCTGCTGTTTGAAGTGTCTCGTCTGCCTTCTCCGATCTCGGAGCAGTTTGGCTGGGATGCAGCAGCCCATCCATCCCGCGGGATGCAGGCGCGGTGCCCGATGGCCGCGGCCGACGCTCGGGGCGCTGGCGGCGCTCTCACCGCGGGAGCGGGAGCGGGAGCGGGAGCGGGAGCGGGAGCGGGAGCGGGAGCGGGAGCGGGAGCGGGAGCGGGAGCGGGCGGGGGCTCCGCAGCTCACCGGGACTCGGCCCAGGGCTGCGGGGTCGGGGGGCTCTCCCCAGGCGGACGGCTCCCGGGGGCCTCGGGGTGTCTCGCAGGAGGCCATGGGGGTGGGGGGAAAGCAAAGGTCAGGGATTCTGCCCCTCGCCTTCCCCTCCACGTTCTGCGCCGGTTTCGCCTTCCTTTCCGTGTGCCTCAAGGCGGGCTGCTCACAGCCCATCCCGCGCGTGGTTTTCAGGCGTTCAAGAGTGATTATGACAAGCAGACACAATGATGAAGCACTTTTTGAAGCTTTTCTCTTATTATCAAGCCCTTACAGATGCCATCTTATCAAGTTTGTTGATGACACAAAGCTGGGAGGAGTGGCCGATACCCCAGAGTGCTGTGTGGCCCTTCAGAAGGATCTGGACAGGCTGGAGGCACGGGCAGAGAACTCTCTGGAGTTCAACAAAGGCAAGTGCAGGGTCTGGCACCTGGGGAGGAACAAGCCCATGCATCAGCACAGGTGGGGGCTGACCTGTTGGAAAGCAGTCCTGCAGAGAAGGGCATGGGGATCCTGGTGGACCACAAGCTGTCCATGAGCACATCTGTGCTTCTGTGTAACGTGTTGCAATCAGGTGGGCAAGTGTCTGTTGATGCTAGGACAGGTCTATGAAAGGAATGAGTGGTGCATACGCATCTTAAACAACTAAATAATTTCTATGCTCACTTTAGAAGCTCACACTGAAGATATCTACATGTGAACAAATTGTCTAGATGCTTTTTATAGTCAGTGGGGAAAGAAGTAAGTCTAGGCCATAATTAACCTGTTCTCATCAGTTGTGCAGTGGCCATTTAGCAACAGCTATCCATTCATATACTGAAGAGCAAACCTAAATAATTGGGCTGTACCTCTCTGAACAACACTACACTTGCAACTGCACATCTTTCTGCCATCTAAGTAACAAAGAAAAATGTTTTCTTACATTTTTTTGCCAATAAAATGAGCTGACTCAGTCTTGTTTAATACCATGGATATGCCTGCCTTCTTTTGTTCCTCAGTAAGTTAACAGCACTTTGTTGAAATGCAAAAGCTTCTAGGGTTTTCAGACAAACCAACAAACAAAAAAACAACACAACAACAACAAAAGAATACCAACAAAAACCCCACCTTAAAATGCTGTAGTTCAATGACACATCTCGTGTTAGCTAACAGAAAAAAATACCACAGCTCAGAATAATGTTCTAAACATTATAAATTCTTTGAAAAACTTACTCAAGTTGTTTTCAAAGTCTATGAGAGATGTCAGCTCTTCTCTTTAATACAATATCTTTTCTTGTCGCCTCCTGCTTACTGGTCTTTGGTAAACTTCCGTAGTTGACTTTGTCAGTTTATAGCCCTTTACAAGCAAAAAAAAATACAACTTCTAAAAAGTGCCCCATGTCTTCAGATTCGAGATAAACAATGGTGTATCTTCTTTAAAGAAGCAAAATGTCTCAATATATAATACATCTGTGCTTCAGTCCTGCAAATTTAGTTTCATATGACTGACACTACTGAGAAAGTAAAGGAATATCTTCCTATGCTGAAGCCCTAAAGTAAAAGTGGAATCAGCCTTCCTCTTCAGATCCATGTACCAGAAAATTTTAACAAGGTCAATGGCTATGTCAGTGGCTTTAGTTTACCACAAAGAGAATAAAAAAAGAAATAAAGAGGTTAATAAAAGAAAGCCCCTTTTTTTTTCTTGCATAATTCTTTTGTCATTTCTTTTACTTTTCCTTCCCTCTACCGGTTTTCTTTCCTGTCTTTATAGACTGTGGATCCGTAGTCACATTGTTTTGGTTTGTGAAGTTACTGATCACTAGCTGCAGTGCAGGAATTGCTTATGTATATGTTGTAAGCCTGAAACAAATGCAATGTAATTCAATTAGCTGTAGCACAATTGAAAGAGTAAAAATGACATGAAAATACATTATGTTTTTCAAGGACTAAAAATGCTCACATATGAAAAACTGTCATGATTTATGTGATGTGTGATACTTGTTTGCCTGTAGTTCTTTGACAACATGCATGAACTTCAGAACTGCCTTATTTCATTTTTCAATTGGTTTTTCTAATATCTACTTCCTCACAAAAATTACACTTGGACTGTTACTAGATTATGATAATCTGTACTTGATTTAGCGAGTGTCTACTCCAAAGTTTTAGGACATTTCTGTATTTCCTTGCTGGAACTGCATCTCTATGTTGCTTCTCACCTTTTCACTTCCTTTGGTGTTCTTTGAAATTGCTGATATGTTTGTATTGTTCACCAAAGCAGAATGTACATGCTGTTTCATACCACCCACTTTCATCTATCCTTGCCAACCACAAAATTACTCTCCTTTCTTTCTGCATTTAGGATATAAATTCAAGTAATTTAGAAGCATTATTTTCATTATGTCAGAAATTTAATTATTTTCAGGGGGTTAAAAAAGCTTTTAAATTTTGTAACATTATGACGCACAGTACATATCTTACATGTTGCAGAATCTGTGCTATATGTAACTTTTATTTCCTTTTTTCCTAGGGAAAATGTGCTATATTTCCTTTCCCTAAATATGTTAAGCCCTTATGTTGAACAGATGACTAAAGATATAATTAGATGAGATCTTCCATTCAAACTTGAGTCTTTAGTGAAATTAATACTTCATTCACAAGTCACTACTTCCCCAGTGGATCCTGAGTGCTTCTACAGTTCTCCAGTGTAAAGCACGTTACATCAGATAAATTATTTCAATTTTCACTAAAACAGCTCACGGAACTGATTTATTCAAATATCACAACTCACTGGAAGAATAGGGACTTCCATTCAGTTTCAGTGGGAAACTGTAAGTCATTCAAACTGAATCAGAAGAGCATCTCTTGACACACCTAACCTGCCAACATGAAATGGTGAAGTTGACACTGCTAGAGGTGTCATTGCATGAAATTTTGTGACTGACAAACAACAAGAAAACAGTTAGATTGTGTTAAAGTCACAAGGTAACTAAAACAGGCCTCCCTTCTATCACCATTCAAGAGTGTTCACACTTGAGGAGGAATTGTCAGCTCCATTGATAATAGTCCTTAACATGACATCTCTCTAGAGATTACCACAAGAGTGTTTCAGAAGGTTACATAAAGTGGGAGCTGAATGACAAGAAGGCTGAGGCCTGATTGAAAGATACTGAAAAGGCATTTTTTAAACTTCTTTCAAATTGGGAGCTGAAGAAAACATAAGACTTGTCTATTATCTTGAGGTAGGAAAAGGTAGAAAGAAAATTGCTGTTCTGTTGAAACATATTGTGTTAGGGCAAGTAATAGATTGTTTTCTCCTTAGTTGGCTGGCTCCTGTAGCTAAGGAAAAAGAACCAGGAGTTTCCACTGTTGAGGTCCCAAATTTAATCTATATTGGACCAAAAATCTTTTCCAGCATTTTCATTCACCATCTGAGTTCAAGCTGTTCAAGTGTCAGTTTTTTTCCAGCTTGTAAGGTGCTGTGTGCTTTGAGAAACTGATATTTTGTTGTGTACCTAGAAAGGCATAACACTGTCAACTGCAATATAAATAATGCTGATGACACTGAGTAGGACAAAACAGCTCAGTATTATCAATCACTGTCAAAGAAGCAAACAAAAAGTTTATCTGACAAACATAGCTATTTAATGTGGTTTTTTCCTACTTCAGAAACATGAACAGCTTATGTGTTTCAGGGAAGCTTTCCAAAGGCCTGTCACTGATTTTTAGCTCCAGATTGCCACTGAAAATAAAAAGGGTGGGAGTGTGACTTCCCCTGTGTCACTGAAAATTTCCTCTAGCACACTTCATGTACTTCTTTGGGCTTCGTTCTTACTCCCATAAAAAATGTATAGCTCACCTTCAGATACTGCCTTTTGTTTGTACCAAATAAAGGTGGGAGAACACTGTGAAGCATTTACAAGAATACGAATTCCTCTTCTTGAGTGGGTTCACTTCAACTGTTTCCATACCTGCTTTGTGCTTACTTCCTGTCAATATTGCAGTGATCAAGCTTTACTAGTGATGAAATTAATGAAAGATACCTTCAGCCTGAATGCTCAGTTGCCAAAAGCAAAATCTGAATTGCATAACTAATCGGTGGTGCGAATTTCAAATATCTCAGTCAATATTGCATTTCAAAAATGTATCTCAGCATGTAATTTAATATTCTAACAAAATGAAATTTAGTTCTCTAGTGAGGGGTAAGACAAAGACAATTCACTGGCTGTAAATAAAAAAATAATGGAGATCAAGAAAAGACAGTATTGGGAAAGTTAGAATGCAGATATCAGAAGATATTTGAGTATTTAAAGACACAGATCAGGTTTACTGTTTATATTATCAGATTAAATGATTTCTTCTATTATTTTCACTGGAGGTTTGGACATCAAATCATTTTACAAATTTGAAAACTTGTAGTGAACATCTATCTTCATCATTATGTACTCAAGATGGACTTAATCTCAGAATTATTTATAGTCAAAAGGGGGCTGGACATCACCAAAGGGAAATTTACCCTGGCTCTTTAAGGCTTCTGGGTTAAATGTGACGCTCTCTCTTCTCACATTAACTTTGTGTCAAGACTGGTCTGCACTAGAGGGGCAAAAGTTGAATTTTACAAATCCTCTCATATATTTTGGTAGAATCATAAGATGAAGTAGCCAAAAAAACCACAAGATCTCATAGTTTTATTAGTTACAGAACAAAAATGCAAATATAGCTTTTCACAGTGAAAATTCTCAATGTGTTCTTGAGCTAAACCCAAATGATAGTTAAAGCAAAGGAAACTGTAAAGCATGTTTTCCTATTTGTATGTGAAGTTTGAGATAGCCTGAATGTTGATATCTGTAGATACCCTTATACTGTGTTAGTTTTCCCAGCACGATCAATATTCAAGATCTTAACTTACCTGTATTTGCCTGCTGATTTTCATTTAGCTCCTTATAAACCCTTATAATTTTGTGCTTGGGTGTTTTAGATTTTGCTTGTTTGCTTATGGTTTTTTTTTTTTTGTTTTTTTTGGTTTTTTTTTTTTTTTTTTTTTTTTTTTTTTTTTTTTTTTTTTTTTTTTTTTTTTTTTTTAAACTGCAAAATAGTGAAAAGATTCTGAATTGGGACAACTTGGATGATAATACAAGAAACTAAATTTAGGAAACTAAACATCAAGATGACCCTTGATGTTATTTCTGTGTATCTCACATTGTTTCTTGTGAAGAATCATAGAAGAATATCAGATTAAAATTTGATGCCTCTGTGTAATCACTAGCTGGATCCTCCAAACTTTGGGAAGAGTTCCAAAGAAAATGTCATAAGATAAAGTGCTTAGAGTGAAAACCTGGCTGCATTTAAGTTAGTGGTAAAATTTTTATTGATTTCCAAGGAACTTATAGCAACTGTAAGCCTAAATCATGAACAATGTATTATTAAAATTTTAATATGTAAAATGCCTAAAGGATAGAGACAGATTTTCTTTATATATTTCCTTTAGCTATTGTATGTCCTTCTATGACCTCAAATTTTATCTCCTGAGCATTTCTAATTATTCAGAGTAGACTTACTTTAGAAATGGCTTACACATCAGTCATATTCACCTAAAAGGAAGATTTAAAGCCTATACTGTATTTATTATGCTAATTCAGTTTGAAATCTATGGTGAAGGTGCTTCATGCCTTTCAAACTGAGTTTGCATAGTAAATTTAACATAGGTCCTGGTGGCCCACAAACATTATCCCTGAAGCAGCTTGAACAGTGCCTTAAGGAAGTGTGTAGTACACAGGCTGGGAAATACACTGCAGTGAGAAAAAGAGGAGGAAAAGTAAGTACTTCTATTTTGCAGCCTATGCTTCAGTGGTTCACAGTTTGGATTTCTTTACTTAATATCTTCAGTTGCTGTAATCATGCTTTCAGAAACCTAAGGACTCAGTAATTGTACTGCTAAAGTAGATTTTCCATAAAATGGCTAGCTTTTATCAGAATTAGCTTTTCCAAAATTAAGTGTTAAAAGGTGGTTTTGTTGTTGTCAAACAGGTTATTTTCCTCTGAAAAAGTGCCCTCCGCTACCAATCATTGTGACACGAAAAAGCCAAATAAGTGTTTATTTTTGTATTCTTATCTTTTTAATCACCATGGAGAGTGGTGAGGTTTTTTTGGGACCAGAAGGTCCTAAAAAATTAGAGGGTTTTAATACCTCTTAGACTAAATTGTTATAGTCAGCTTGAAAAATAAATATGCCTCCCTAGTGTACGCAAGGTGCTATATCAGTAGTTTTTCTAGCTAAAAAATATGATAAAATGATGATCAGATTTCCTATATATTCACTTTCTAAGACTAGAAATAATAGGAAGTAAACAATAATCTCTCATCGCCAATCACTGCAAACCATATAATTTCAAAGTTAAATTTAAGAGAGTTAGGAATGGTTTTAAGTATGACAAAGAACAGCTAGGGAAGACAAACATCACTAATTCTGCTCCATAGTGGCACTTCTGGCCACAGCATAATAGTTTCTTCTCCTAGGTTATATTAA
>VWZV01017068.1:15231-77254 GCA_013397155.1 Irena cyanogastra | reverse complement strand
ACACTTATCTATCGATACTTATCTATCGATACTTTTATCTATCGATACACTTATCTATCGATACTTATCTATCGATACTTATCTATCGATACTTTTATCTATCGTTACTTTTATCTATCGTTACAATTATCTATCGATACTTATCTATCGATACACTTATCTATCGATACACTTATCTATCGATACTTATCTATCGATACTTATCTATCGTTACACTTATCTATCGATACACTTCTCTATCGAAATGAGTCATTGAAGGATGGGTTTGAAGTTGTATTGCCTTAAATGTATTTCAGTATTAACATAATAGATATTCTGTGTACATGAGAATTCACAAACACTGCTCTGCTGGTCTGATTTGTGATCTGCATTGAGTAATTTCCTAGCTTTAATCCAGATGTCTTCTTTAGACTTCCAGGAGATGCACTGTGTTAATGAACACTAATAGAGTTTTTATAGTCTCTGGGCTCCACTGTTTGCACAGTGTCTCTTAAGCAGCAAGATCATCAAATATTATGAGACAATTAATGAGTAATTAAAGAAAAAAATGCATCCTTTATAAATTGTTTATTTATGGCTTTTACAAAACATTTATCCACATTTCACACAGCTATAAAAATATCTACCCTTTAAACATATCATGAAAGCATTCAGATAAAAAGGAAACAATATTAAATGGAATATGTAGATATCAGAAAAGTCTGACAGAAACTGCAAACAAAAAACTGTTTGGAAAACAAAAACACAAATGTGAAAATGTTCTTCTACAATCCTTAAACAGGTCTTGCATATGACCTGGTGAGGTGTAAGATGTTTAGCATACCTGTATCTTCAAGTCAGTTTTTCTCTCATTCCCTAACTTCCAAGCTGAAACCGAGGTGAAAGTTATGCATGCCCTTCATCTTGAATTCCTAATGGTTTTCTTAGCTTTGGTACATGACAATATGGGTTGTGTCTTTTTAATTACTGAGGAAATGATCACACTTTAAATACAGTGAAATGATTTCAATTAATCTACCACTTTACATTAGGGGAAGCGAGACGAAAATAAGGCGTGTTTGGCTTATGTGTCCGTCTCTCACAAAAGAGTAACTAAAGTATTTTGGAAAATGTTATTTCACTCACCAGGAGAGTTCATCACAATGAGTTCTATGACAACTATACATCCAGCTACAGTTAAAAATACTGATATTCTTGCATTATAAAAAGTATAATGTGAAGGAAGAAATTTTTCGTTTGAGACAGTACAATCATATAGGGAACAAGTTACTTATTTTATAAACAACTTTTACCAGCTTTTACTTCCAAATAGCTATATACCTGTCTATAGGTCTGTATGTATACACATGCATGTTTGTGAGTGTGTTTGTTAGCAAGTGCTGATAAGAAAATTGATTTAGTTCCTCATTTAAAAATGAACTTAAAATGACAATTTCATTGTCAAAAGTCTCTTCCTTAAATTAAAATCAGTCCTGAAAAAATTGCCATGTTACTTATATCAACATTGCCTAAGTTTCTGGAGTTGTTTTGACTAATTACATAAATATTCTTCGTAAAAGAGTGTGCATATATCCTGAGTGTAGTACCACACCACAAATAATGAGTTGTTTTATCCTTGTCCTCTAAATATGAATTTTCAAGAAACCCATTTTGGGCAGATTTCTGTTGGAAAAGTGAGCCTGTCTCTAAATTAGTTTTCTAAGAACATAGTACTTTTCAAGTAAAAGCGAATGCTTTATATGATGGCACATTTTCAGCAATTATCTGAAAAGCATTGACATATCAAAATTACCTCAAAGTTCAGTAGCATCTTGCAGAGAACACAAACCAAAACAGTGCTTCTGCTGATATTGTAGTCTTCAGAATTTTTAAGAGGAGCTGAACTNAGGGTTCTTCACATTAATTACAAAATTTGTAGAAAAATATTTGTATCTAAGTAAAACCTAAAAATGTTGCATTACTGTAAGGAATTAGCTTGAAATTATCCTTCTTATCAAAGGTAATTTTAAGCTACCCACTCAAAATGGAGCAATGGTGTAAATGAAATAAAAATTCTGTAAGTACCGTGGTTCCATAAACACTATGACTCGTGTATATCTCAACCATATATATTTTAAGACATTTTATATAAAATTTATGACAGCAGGAGTTTTCTTACTACAAACAAAACATACAAAATATAACCAAAGTGGGTATCTCTAGGTCTCAGTTTAATGTATTACATTTTTATCTACTTATTTTGTCTACAAACTACAGATTTTAAAGCTTTTTGGTTTTGGTCAGGAGTTCACATTTATTATTGAAAACAGAGGGACAGATATAATTTATACAGCGCAATTTTTGCAGTGATTTTCTGGGGGCAAAAATGAACACAAAGGGGGAGTTCTTTTAGATGCCTTATTACATTAGAATATAAATCTCATGTTGCCAAGTTAACTGGCAGTTTCATTTTTATCCTAAACTAAAACCTAGATAATATATAATCTCTCTCTGTCATACCTTCGCAGTTTCCAACAATTATCTGTTAAGGTCTGCCTAGCTTGAGAATTGTATTCAAACTGTTGTCTTTAGAAGACATTTATTTTCCTACGCCTCATTGATTTGTCTAATCCCTTTAAAAAATCATTTTTAATTTCAGTTTTCACAACCTTTTCTGGTGAAAAATTAATAACTAAGGGTTGCAATATTTGTTTTCTCTTTTCCTCACATAGTAGGAATTTCCTCTAGAATCTTTCAGTTTCAAAGGACTTCCTAATTCTTTTTTTATCTATGTGCATCTTATAATTTTCTCAAATTTTATCTTCACATTCATTTGTACCATATTATTTGTCTCTGCTCTGGGGAAGCACCATTATTACATCCCATAATGTCAGCATCAGATACTTGAACATCTCTGGCCCAACTTTATTAGTTATCTTTGGCAACTTATGATTTCAAATGGCAAGTAAGTAGCATTAAATTTATGTGAGTGGTGATCTCTTCTTCATAACTGCTACATCGATTTTACAGATATGCATTTATTCTGCCTTCTAATAGCCTAGTCAGTAAGTGTTGTGATGTCCAGTTGTAACTTTTCAATCAGAAATACATTTTTCCACATGCAAATTTTTTTATTATCAGTAAAGTCTGTTCCCTTACTATCCCTACCATCTAAAATATTCTTAACAGTGCAAATAGCAGCACAGATACCTGACACTGGCTGTCACCCTTCATTGATGAAATAACAGCTTATTCTTATAATTTGTTTTGTCTCCCTTAACCATTGCTTAGTGCTTGAGAGGATCTTTCCTTTTATTTTGAGACAGCTTAATTTCTTTAAAAGCTTATTATAAAAGATCTCTTGAAAGCTCTTGGAAATCCAAGTGCACTAAATCCACATGAATACCCTCATCATGCTCCTTGAGTACTTTAAAATAATTCTAATAAATTTCTGAAAAATAATTTCCTCCTGAAAAATTGCACTTTTGTTCACTCCTCCTCATGTCCATAGTTCTGTTTTGTTTTGTATTCCTCTACTTATTGTACTGTTATCTATAATTTCTACATATTCGACATATATTAAGGTTAAATGCACTAATCTGAAATTTGCTAGTTTTTTTTATTATATCATTTTAATTTTTTTTTACAAATTACATAACAGATATTGAGGAGTTTTATACTGCAGTTCCTTCAGATTTCAGGGGCAAATATCAGCTTTCCTAATGTTAATAACACTACAGTGGAGATGGTAATTATGGAAGAGTGAATGGGAGCTTCAGCTTTCACAAGGAGACGCTCCCATCTCTAGAAACTACAGAAACTTTTTCCTCATTTCTCTGTTTGTTTGCGGCTGTTGGAGAATTGTCACAATGGAGCTGGCTTTATTCATAAACCCATTAGTCTCATTCATTCAAAATGAAAGGCGTCTGGGATAAATCCAATTGTAACAGACTGGGCTTCAGCTGTCCCCAGCCCTTCTGGATTTACCCTGCCATGTCTGTGGGGATGGGCATGAGAAGTAAAATCCTCTACCCTCAAGGAGAAGAAAGACTTTGCAAGTAAATAATCTTGAAGTATTTGAAGTGGTGTCAAAGGGAGAAGTTTGGTTTTGCCACAGTTTGAGGAAATCAGAGCATTAGACAATGACCAAACAGCTAAAGCCAAATATCCAATCCATATACATCTACAAGCAGTTCCTGCCAAGTAAATTTCTGTCACTTGTCACCAGCTTGCCAAGTCCAGCACAACTCAGCCTTCCAAGTCAGCCAGTCACATAGACTATTCTCATGAAGCCCATAGAAGTCTATGTGAATATTATTCTGTTGTTGGCATTGTACTCCTGAAGCATAGGAACAGTTATGTCCTGTCTGGATCTCAAGGACTACTGCATTCATATTTCCAAGGCTAACAACCAAGCAGCCTGATTCAGCCATCACCCTATAATGGTAGATTTCAACATTTTCCTGTTTGTTTCAATTTCTAATGACAGGAAAGCTAAATTTCAAACTGCTGTTTTACTAACCAAAATTTCTTCTTTCTGCATTCATAACCTATGTTTGACTTCAAGTTTTTCTTCTGTCAGAAGCAAAGTTTTGTGTGTCTGAAGAAGGCAGAGGTATACAAAACAGAAAGATGCAGACATTTAGAAATAAATTTAAAGGAAAAAATCATATATTACCAGAACAGTTCCTAACTTCAGAAGATTTATGATACATCTGCTTGATTTCACCGTAATCTCTACAGACCTCAGAGATCTCCACAGACATGTCTTAGATTTCTTCCTCCCAGGTCTCTCTAGAGAATTAATGTGAGCCTTTAAAATAAATGTTCATAAGGGGGACTGTGTAGTACAGTGCTTCAATTTTTTCAATCTCACTGTATCTCAAAGGAAAACAAAATTAATCTCTTTTGCCTTTTTGCAGCAATATTTTGGGAATATTTTGTCACTTCTCTACAGCTGTGCTGCTGTATGAATAAAGTGCCATAATCTAAGAAGGTAGGAAAGGAAAAAAAAAAACCCCGAAAAACAGATGGTAAGGTGAGAGATTCTAGCCTCAGTAGAGTATGTACAGACTCACAAAACTTATGTTCAGTCTTTCTCTGGTTTGTTGTTATCTTTTTTTTTTTTTTCCAGGTTATTTTCTGTTGCTGTTTTGTGGGTTTTTGATTGGTTTGGTTTGTTTTGTGGTGGGGACTTTGTTTCTGTTTATTTGTTCTTTGGGGTTCTTTGTTTTGTGGTGCGGTTTTTTGTTCGTGGTTTTTTTTTTTTTGTTGTTAGTTGATTTTGGGTTTTCAGTGGGATTTTTCGGTTTTGTTTTTTGTTTTACAGATTTCCATACTGCATGTATTACAAAACAGCCCGTATCTCACAGCAGCTGCACCATGCTATCAGTAGGTGTAATGCGATCTGCAGTGCTGAGTGGCCTGTGAGGGGAGGTGTTTCATGTCTCTCTTGGTACCTTTATTCCTGGAGGAATTCCTCTGTGTCTCTTGGACTTTCCTATCCCCTTAATTTACTGCTCATGGGTATTTAAGCTGGAAGTTAACAGAGGGGTGTGAAAGAAGATAAAGAGCATATTTGGAAGATGCATGCAGCATAAGGTTAATGCTTATCCAAGATTTCTTGTACAATAAAAGCTTTAAGACTCCATATATATATTTTTGTGATATTACGTATTCAAGTGGTTATTTCAAGATAGGTTTAACTTTTACAATATTATCCTGTCAACCTCTTTTTAGGCCTTTACTTAATTGCCACTTAAAAGGGGTGCAGTGGATTTTTTTTTACCTTTCTGCATCAACTAAAAAGCTGATACTTTAAAATCCTTTTGCTGTGATGTAGTGAACGATGAAAGCAGATAAACACTCACGGAGTGTCCAGTCCTCCAGTAAATCACAAAGAGGAACAGAGTGGGCGAGTGTATTTTCTAAGTAAGACTAAGTAAATGTCTAGAAAAGTCAATATGAGTCATCAGCCCCAGGGCCCTGGTAAAACAGGTAACAGCATCACATAGCTTATTGTGTAGATTGATCAAGCTCTGCTTTCAAAAAAAGCACATTGTGCCTTTTCCTGTTTCTGTTGCAAAAGCCTGCTGCTGTGATCAGGAGAGCCCTTTAAACTTACATCCTTAATCATGGATTCTTCATAGCCTTGTAATTGGTTCAGTGTCTGTAAGTTTTACCTGTAATAGGTCATAGATAAATGATACTAGACCTGGCATTGCCCTCAAGAGTTTTGCATGTAAATGTGCCTCTGGCTTTTACCACAGGTGTTTTCAACACAATCCTCTTTTACTTCTCACTTACCTCATTCATTGGATCTTCCACAATTACAGCACCCATTCTTTCTTCCCTAGGCTCTCATACAATTTCACGTGTGAGATCACAGCAGGGTTTTTTTCAGAATGTCTGAGTAGACCACACCTATGCATTCTGGCACTTTCTAACTTTGGAAAACATAGATCTAATTTTTAATTTCAAAGTGATTTAAAATATATAAAAACTCTGGACAGTGTGGAGTTCTGACTAAGGGCCAATGAAATCCCATCGCCCAGGACTTCTGACTTCATTTGCTACTGGGTTTTTTAAGGGAGAGGAGAGTAATTTAAACAGTGATAATTACAATGGTCTAGATAGCTGGGTTTTTCTGAGGCTGTGGTATGGATAGAAACAAGGTACTTCTCATAATTTCAATGCTGCCTATATATTATATGACAGTGATGGTGCTGCAAAAATATGCAGAAAATATCTCAAGATTCTCTACTTGCCTTTACTATCTTTCACTATATCAAGTGATTCCACTATTTTTTCAGAAATTAATATATTCAGTCAGTTACAAAAAAATGCCTTAATTATAGTAGTTCATGTAATTACTGGACCCTTTTTCACACATAACAAGACAGAACAACTTATTTCACTTTCCTCTTTTCTTTATAAATGGTGTTCTCAAAGAAATATTTATTAACATTTCATATTGTTGCCCCCTTTAGAATTCCTTTCTCTTTTGTCTTAGATAAAAATAATGATATGAAAATGATGCATGACCAGGAATATGATGTTGTCAATAAGAAGCATTAATTAACAAATTAATTAGACAAAATTTGTTTCTTTCCCTCGTGAGAGTAGAAAAGATTTTTTTCTATCTTGCTGGAAAGCATACTAAATAAGGAGAAAAATGCATGTACAAGTCCCCTAAATGCTGCAGCCTTAATAAACTTCCTCCAGGGTTTCTCTCTCCAGGGTAGACACAAATTGTTTTCTGAAACTGGCTCACCCATCCTTAATCCACAGTTTGCCAACATAATTTTCTTCTTTTAGCTTATAGTGATGTCTTAGGAACTACAGCAATAATATAGCCCCTCATGGCCCTCACTTGCATCTAAATGAAAACCTCTTTGATACAATGGAATAATTTATGTTTAGCTACATTTCCTCAGGCCAGATGTATATACAAGTATATTAGATGTTCTGCCCTCTATGCTGGAAGTGTTTTTCCATTTTAATTAAACACTGGAAATGCCTAATTCTTTCCTGTTTTGCCCTGGGTGTCTTTGTGAGGTTAAATGTATGTAGGTGTCGTAAAGGGATAAGAGCATGTAAACAAATAATAAAATATCCCAATCAAGAATGCAGCTCATTTTGTTTGCAGAAAACTTTTATTTTGCAGAAACAGTCATGGTGTAAAGAAATCTTATAAAATCTCTTTCTTAAAGTATTAATTAAGTGCCAGTATTCTCTGAACATTTTCTTTCTTACGATAATCAAAAAACTAGAGTGCATTTAAAAATCAACAGAAAACTACTCCCCTAGTCTGTCTTAAAAATGCATTTCATCTTGTCTGTCTCTTATTTCTTCTTCTCTTAGCTTGTCAATAATTTTTTGAAGGAATCATATTTTGAGTAAAATTAGTGAATAGCACCTTTGCCAGGAGCTTCTTTAGTCTTTGGTAAAAAAGCCTCTAAGATAAAGCAATTAACAGACATTACAAGACATTTAAGGTAATGGGATGAAAGGCCCTCTAGAGATGCCTGTTTGTTGCTGACTATCAGGAAGTCTTACACAGCCAACTTAGCCTCATCACCAGCTTGCTCTCAGCTGAAGTTGTACACATGAATTTCAATTTTAAAGTTATTTCGGGATCATTCTTTGTCCTAAAATAAGAAGTACACTTCTGATTTTGAATTGGATATTGTTGTTTTGGTGGAGTTTTTTTAATGGATAATGAATAAAAATTGTTTTTTGACCCCAGGAAGAAAATATTTGATCTTACAGTTGAAATAATATGACAAAATATTGCAGAGAAATAAATAGGCAATGTAAAGAAAAAAGAAAAAAAAAGAAAAAAAGGCAAAAAATCCAATACAAAAATGAAGAGAGAAGGATGCAAGAAGCAGCTGCTCCTAAAATGCCAGGGAACTTTGTCACTTTCTCTTTGTAATATCCAAATAATAATTAAAAATGACAATGGAGAAGAATGTGGCTGTTTGATGACAGTGGAACTGTCAGTATCAGAACTGATCATGCTGTCAATTGTTTTAGAACTGTCACTTAATAAATTGCCACGGAGTTCTACAGATTAATCCTAAGCTTTATGTCTTTGTGTTTCCCTGTTTACTTCTGAATTTGTCTTAATTGAGCGTGACTGTCAGAACCATAAACAGTGCCAGACTATTGCAAACAATGTAGGTCTGAAGCTGATAAAGTAGCAAAAGGTCAATTGAAAGAATTAATTGAAAACTATTAATGTGAAAATTAAGATACCTTAGTAAATACCTTACTTTATACCTTAAAGACAGAAAGGATATCTACTTTTCTCACTTTATGAATAGGCTCACCAAGGAAAGACCAAATAATTTGTTCCTACATGTGAGATACTGACCCTTTTTAGATTCTGACCCTTTTTACTGTATGAGGTGATTGGGTAGTCAGTAATGAATATATGAAGAAACACAGACAGAATTATTAAAAACTTATGCTATGCAAAATAGTTAAACTAAATACTCAAATCTTCTTGAAAATTTCTGTGTGACGCCAGATTTGTTTTATTATTTTTATTCTTTTTTTTTCAGTCCAAAGTATTTCCTCCAGCTTTTCCATAAGTGTGTACAATGTCATGATACATATGTTATTTTTTCATGTGATAATGGAAAATAAGCCATCATCTTCAAAGACAAGAACTTAATATTTCACTTCAGAATGTAGAGTAGTTTTTGTCTATAACAACAACTTGACTCAGTGAAGTAGGACCATAGAAGTAAAACAGTAAACCACTTATGTAATCCTGATGGTTGTCAGGTGATAAGCCAAGATGAAAAGTTCAGCCTCTGACAGCTTTCCTATGTTTCATATCCTTGCCAGCTATGTAAGAAGCATGCCAGAGCTGTATTCACTGTAATCAAATTTCTCTAGAACAGCAAGTTGTTAGGGCTATTAAATGTCTCAATTGGAAATCTCCCATATGGCTAAATTGAAAAGTGGCAGCTAAACAGTCTGAATGAACTTATGCTCATTTAAGTAGCATGCCCCAAATGCTTCCACCATCAAATATGAAGTTTTCAAGATCATACTGAGATTTATTTTAAGCAACCACCAGATTTCTCTCAAGATTTCTGTCATTAGTAGGTTTCTCCTTATGCTGAATGCTGGAAAAATGTCATTGCACCAGCAGTCAAGATGTTCAGGTTCAAGTGATCTTCAGTTGGATCACACACCCAGCTGTGCTCTGAAGTCCAAAGGTGGAGTTCCTTTTCACAAACATCTTTGCTTGGCCAAATACTGAGTCTGAATCTTGTACTGGTACTGAATCTACCCTTATCTGATACAGCCTAAAGGGAAGAACAGATCCACTAATCATCCATTCCTTACAAATTAAACATCAGCAGCATTTTATTTGCTTCAGTAATATCTCATCATTTAAGAGAAAAGAAAAAAAAAATCTTTTCTGTGGCTTCTTTAGTTTTAAACTTACCATTGACAAGTTCTTTGAACATGGCCTTTAACCTCAAAGAAAGAATTTCATACAAGGAATTATGTACTTTTGTGGATTTCTATATATCTCTAGAAAGAATATCACTGGTTGCAGATGGACTTTTTTGTTGTTGTTTTGGGGTTTTTAGAAATAAAAATCAAATAATCTGAAAATGAATGGTTACAAAATTGAAAAATAATCCTATGAATTTTACTAATCTGTCTAATTACAAATATTGTTCATGATAATCAGACGGTGAGGAATAGTTCTTCCATTTACATTTATTCAGTGTGATAGTTCTGAACAGGTATTTTTACTGCAGCATAAAAAGAAACACAAAACCACAAGAGCTTGGGATGCTTTGTAAAGAATAAATTGGTGAAACAATACTTGAGATGGCTCATATGACTGTTGCTGACACATAATGTCCTGAGAGAACTGATTAAGGATTAAGTCAGAGATCTTTTACAAAATTAAAACTATTTTTATACAGTTGACTATTCCTCAACTCAAATTTTGCATATCCACTTCAAAGGAAGTTTTTTGGGTTTTCTTTAGGGGGTGGAGGAGATGATTGCTATTATTATTACTAGAAGTATCCTGTATGACAACAGATTCCAGATAACTTAAAGTTTGTATTCATACCATCATGGTCTCATTAAGGAGAAGAATTATCACTGCTCTTCTCTGACACCCTGAGATGATCTCCTGCCTTCTGTCCTCTTTGCCTTTTCCTGTCTCAGGGGACATGAGGTTAAAACTATATCTCATGCATAGCCTAGCTTACATCAAGCTCTCTAATGGTAATTACCAATGGTGTTGGCAATCCCTTCTGTTTTGGGCTGTGATGTTTCTTTCTAATAATTGTGTTGTTTGGGTTTTAAGGTTTTTTTCATGCTGGATAATGGTGCATTAAAATCACTAGCTCTTGTTTGCTGTTAATTATCACATTCCTTTTACTGATGATCTTTGCTTTTAAATTTGACCTTTTTTCGCTGTCTGCTAAAATTTAGAGAATTGTTACAAATTCACAATAGCAATTTAGGCATCAACACTAAAATCGGGAGAGTTGGTTTTAACCTGCCCAAAGCTTTTAACATTTTTTTCTCTAGTAGTTTATCACCTTTGGCATGAATATGTTTGTGTGATAGTGGGCTGAAGACTTATCCATGTGAGTCATTCCCTAATATTTTCATTACTATGGAGTAATCAAACTAATATGATTTTGGAATTTTTTTAAAGAAAAAACACATTAAAACCCCCTCTAATTAAGGGTTAGACTGAAACTCTGTACCTTCTCAAAGTCTCATAAACATCAATAGGATTTTAAAATTTAACATATCATAAATATAAAATATGAAGATTTGCCTTGTTTTGAAGTACATAGCAAATCTCCCACTGTCTTCACTCAGGCCAAGCTTTCATTTCCAGATCAGCTTGCAGAAGTTTTTGAATCAAAAAAAGGTCTAAATTGACAACTAATGTTACTCAGAATGAATAATTCAACCACGTCTGTTTAAGAGAATTGTCCAGGAAAGATTTACACCATTCATTTTAAAAGAAAGAAAGAAAAAATTGTAATAAATGAGGTGGTGACTTTTCTGAGCTATAGCTGTATAAAAATATTTCCCCTGGAGAGAGTTGTTACTTTTATTGTGTAATAATAGTCTTCAGTCTCAGGCTTCAGGCATTTTATCCATATCTCAGTAAATGGTCTACCTTTAGGACAATATTTTATCATGATTTCCCTTAAAACTAGTTACTCTTTATATGACAGAGCATTTATAGTTTTGATGGTTTGGCTCATTGGACATAGACATGCTAGTGAACAGCCAGTGGTGACAGAGACAGCTTCTTACATCAAACTGCTAAAACAAAAAGCTATTTTAAATGTAAGAAATCAAGTGTTTGCAATGAATGCTAAATCAGCTCAGCATGCTAAATCAGTTCAGCATGCTATTCCCTGAATCCCTAGAATATCCTATATTTCTAATTTCAGTTTGGAGGACAATGGAAAAAAAAGGCAATATAGAAAATTCTTCAGTTATATTCTTTTGATTCATTAAAGAGAGAAAATAGGTAGGAAATACAAGTGCTAAGCAAATAAAACTAAAGAAATAAATTATGATTTTCATTCCTCTACAGAACAACTTACAACTCCTAACAAGTCTTTTCAGAAGCCAGAGATCAGCCACTATTAAAAAAAACCCAAATAAATATAAATTGTTTTGCAGAGCCAATATTAAAGAGATAGATTTTTATGAAAAGGGAACATGATGTTATAGTGAACTGAAATGTATTCTACTTATACGCCTGCCTGTGCCCATTTAGTATGTAGAGAAAAATATCAGCAATAACCATGTAACTGTGCCCTTGCACAGCTACTTCTCTGATAATATGTAAGCAGTTTTAGAATTGTACTGTATCAATAGTGTTCACTAAATCCTGGTGGGTTTTCATCATTAATTTCTTGGCTACAGATGTCTGGTCATGACAGAGAGTATGTTGATAAGTCCTTTGTGAATAAGGCATTTAAAATTACTAGATAAATAAAAAAAATAATTATTTCCTTATGGTTTCACTCAGTGCACCTCTCCTTTTCTTACTACTAGAATGTTTGTAATGAAAAAAGTAGAAAAAAAACAGTGACTAAAAAAGATCAACTTTGTTAGGGGATTCATTTAATTGAACTAAATTAATCTGAAGGAAGGAACTAGTAAGGCTTCCATCAGAGAAATTTTATTCATTACAAATTCTTGAAAGTCGGTCTGAATACTGTATGTCACAAACGAAAGCATCAGAAAATGCTTATTTCTCTTAATATGTGTAGAAGAATCAGAGTTTCTGCACAGCGAATATGTTCCAGGGAAATTCAAGCAGAAGGGCTCCTCTAACATGGCTTTAGACTTCTACTGTGCAGCTGTCAGCATCTGAACTAAGCATCCTGCAGGTGCATTGGTGGTCCATGCAAAGAAACAGGGTCCTTTAGGACACTTTTCAGCTTAATTTGCCTGACTGAGAAATAGATGAAGGTTCCAGAGTGGTACCTACATCACCTATCCGAGGTAAGAATGATCAGCTCAAGCTTCAAGATGACCAGGCAGCATGTGAAAACAGTATAACTGCCAACTGTAAAGCAGTGGTCCCCCAATTTTTTGATTGCACCCCCCTAACAGTAAAAAAATTTGCATCCTCAGTATATATATATATATGTATATTTGCTTACTTATAAATTATACACATATATCTTAGGTTTACCCAGTAAGGTTTTGGCAGTAGAAGGGTGAGCCTCAGAAGTGGCCTCTTTGAGGTGAAACATGGCTGTCCCCTTGTATGACAGAGCTGGCTCTAGCAGGTTCCAAAATCACCAGTATAATATGTACATTATAAAACACATGGAAAAATATAGGTTAAAATCAGTTACAATAAAGATGCAAATGAAATAAATATTGGTTTTAAAATTTTTATTAATCTGATTTAATAATGGTACAAATCCCCCTTTGTTCCCACACCCCAACGGATTGTCTTGCACACCCCAGGGAGTGCACATATCCCACTTTGCAGGCACCTGCCTCAGAGAGTAGTCCCAGGTTTTGCACCCTGATGAAATCTTCTGTTCAATTTGTGCTAGTAACAGAATACTGTGGGATTATAGTAGCATAGTAATAGTCAGGTATATTTCCACTTGGTTTCAGGTATTAATTTAATAGGATTATTCATTGTGTGAATTTGGCTCTTTCAAAATCTCTCAGATACTCACAATGAAACCAAATCTTTGCAATTTTGTTTTAAGCATATGCCTTAATTTACTCCTTCTTGAAGATTGATGAGCTTTCTTTCTGACTTATGAGAAGGAAACAAGAACATCAAAATTCACATACTATTTTCAGTACTTTTTAATAACCTTATCTATGAAGTGGGATTTCTCTTTCTGAATGTTTAAAAATAATCTAGATGTATGTTTATTCAATCATTATTGATTCACATTCATTTCCTTCTTTTCCACCAAAGAAATTATAAGGAATGAAGAAAGGATACTGCTTTTTTAAGAAATTTGGAAGATGTTATAGTTAGAAAGAACATGAACAGAACAAGTGTGGACTTGCTGAATTGGGGTAAGAATGTTGTTTCAGCTTCAGAATCTAAAGTGTAAAAGGGGCCAAAATGGAAAAAAGTGAGAACATTTGAGAAAGCTTGAAAGCATTCTTCCCACAGTGAGTCATAAGAGGGGTGGACCATACTAATGCTATGGAGACCAAGGACAAAAAGGCTTAGGTGTTGAGAACAATGTTCTCTGCAGAAGTGATCATCTTCTCTTGGCTTTGTAGGAATTCATGGCGGTGGAATCAGTCAGCTGCAGGTGATCTTAGTTCCCTGTAAATTCTTAATGGTGTGTTCTAAAGGGAACCAATGGAAGATCTTTCCTTATCTCATTAAAAGCAACATCACTCATTTTCAACCTTGAAATGCCTATGTCACACAAAGTCTTGCTTCTGTACTGCTTCTTGTTGTGAATTATTAATATTATTTCCCACATATTATAAAAGCCAATGTCACACAATTGAGTCTTGGAAAGATGAATGTTGTGCTTGCAGAGGGAGCTACATTTTCTTTATGTAGAAATCTTAAACTCTTGATGCTTTGTTTTGTTGAAGTATATAAGCTCAAGGAACAGACTGTACAAAATATCCTGAGTTTGCTTTTTTTAGTAATGTACACATGAAGATTCTTTTGAAGAAAAAAATAAAATTAAGAGTTAAAAGATGGCTTAAAATGCACTTTAAAGGAAAATACAGATTTTTTTCCTCTCAGGCACAAAACCCTACCTCTAATGTCCAGAATCAGTGTGTGCTATCTCTTGCTTTATTGACAGAGTTCAAACTCAGAAGTACTTCAATTGTCATGTTTTTCTTTTTATTTTTTAAAATTTGTTATGTTGTTGGGGTTTTTTGTTTTTGTTGTTTGGTTTTGTTTGTTTCTTTGTGGGTTTTTCTTTTAACTTGAAACATTCATATACATATTTCTGTGCTGTAGTGATTTGCCAAGCTTACAATTTTTCTTAAATACATTATCATTTATATCAAATGTTGGAGAAGTAAGAAAATTGCCCTGCTAAGCTACGACTCCTATCATCATGTTTCCCATTTCTTCTTATCTGTGGTGATCCCCTATGTACTTATTCTCACATTTCAAGGGATCACAGACATGGTAGTTACTCTCCACTTTAGTATTTAATGGCATTCAAAAGAATATTTGCCATCGACATATCCTATGTTACGTAGTATTTACAGAACATTAAACAAGGCTAATTTTAAGAGAGACATTTTAATACAAACTAAGGAAAAATGGTGGATCCAGTTCCATTTATGAACTACACAGCCAAAAACCAGCTGCTTGTATCACTGTATATTTTTTCTTCCACTGGAGAAAGGAAGTTCAGACTAGACCAGGAACGTATTTTTTATGGTATTATTGTAATAGATCTGTAGTTTTTAATTGAGGTTTCCAGCACACATCTTTGTCAGTACTTATGGTGACAACACACTGGTGAATGCAATATTGGTACAGAAAGATTACTGTCTGATGGCCATTTGAATATCAAGTGTAATTAGGATCTCAGCTCTACTTATAGTAGTTTCATTTCCAGCAAAACTGTGGAAGGTGGAACAAAAGAGTAATGAGACATTTTTGTCAAACCATTTTGTTAGTTTGCCTTTCCAATTCCATTCATTTTTTTTTTCTTGTCAGCTTTTGACATATAACATGAAATTTTCAAAAGTGCCTCAGGACCATATTGAAAGAAGGACTGAGTAATCTGAAGTGGGACTTACTCTGCAGATACCTGTAAGGAAGAATATGGTACAGAAAAGCCCTGAACAATCTCTATAGGCATGTTGTTAATCAAATGCAAAGTTTTCTGGAGACTAGAAATACATACCCAGAGGTTCCTAAACCATCACACGTTTGAGTTCAGCATTTGAATTTTCTTGAGATTCAGAAATCAGCTATTCCTCTGCTTAAATCCTTCTGGAGCTGACTTTTGGAGACAATCTCAGAATATGCATAACACAGAAGACACGGAACTGACATCTTTCAAACTCTCTTGTTATTTAACACTTGGCTTTGAAGCACTGGTAGAAGAGAAAGAAACTTAGTGTTTATGTACCATCAGAAATTTCATCAGGCTGCTTTGTTCCCCATTGTCCCTGACAGGCTTTGTATTTCCATTTCTCAGCTTAGTGAAGCAGATTTCCACCACTAGATAACACAGCAGGTGGGAAGATCACCTTATCCCTCTCTTTGTAGAAGTCGTGCCAAAATTCAGGCTTGGATTCATTTGGCCAGGAAGAAGTAATAAAAGAATCTACAGACTAAGTTACTGTGGGTGTGAATCCCTGTTTTCAAGGACTTGTTTAGCATGTTGGATTAGACTTTCCTGGCCTCACAGTTGATTTGTCTGAAGAAACAAGCTTATTTTTGCTCTCTCTTAAGCATTGAAGTGGCACCTTCTTTTTTTTTTTTAAGATTTCAGTGACATGTGAAATTGGTTTCAAAAATCACTTAAGAACTTATGTGTGTTTGCTTCTACACTGTAAACTGTGGGATATATACTTCTTTTGCCTTATCACTTATAAAATAAGATACTTTTGTATTACAAATATATTTAATAATAATAATAATAGTAATAATGATAAACACAGCAACAGTGTCAATTATTTACAATGTGTGTAATTAATGTAGAGCAAAACATTGGATCTTTTTTTTGGTTCTTAATGACTGTTTGTTTTAGGATGTCTTTCATCTCTTATTTTGCTGTATTGTCTCGCTAATGGCACAAGAGCATCACAGAACGAAAGCCAGAGGGCTCCATGCTGCAGATGCAGCAGCAGGGGCTCCTAACCACTCCTTTTCAGAGAAGATCAGCAACAGCCAAATTTCTCATCTTGATCAAAGAACTGGCAATGTTTGCTGCCTGGGTGTGTTGGCTCCAGGAGGAGAGAAAGAACAAGCTGAAAAACTGTGTTTTTGTGGTGGGATGTGGGGAAGAGACAGAGAATGGGATGGTACGAGAACTGCCAGTTCTAGCAGTGTATGAACTGCTGCGCTAGCAGCAAACTTTTGGGCAACTCACCTGACTTGTGGTGACAGGAGCCTGTTGTGTCCCAAGAGAACTGCTCCTACAGCTGGGTCACTACTGAGGCTTTTACAACACTGAAGAGATCATTCACGCATATATGGGGGTTTTTTTCACCCCAGTAATAAACATGCAGAGTCATAGTAGTTGGAGAATATTTCCTCACACAAAGCTCTGTTTGACAGCTAAAAGCAGAAGCTCAGTGTTGTGTACCATTCCTGAATAATGGGACGGGACCTCCACTTTTTCTAGGACAGAAGCTCTATTTTCAAAGAAAACTTCCTTAATACTGTCCATTTAAGTGAGTGATATCCATTACTGACAGTGAAATACAGCAAGAACTTTATATCCTTGAGTGTAATCACTGCAAACAAAAATAATAAAAAAAGCAACTACTTTGAAATAAAAGACATCCTGGGTTTGTACTTTTTGACAGCAAATTTTAGCATGTTCCCCCCAGGATTCACATGAGCAAGACCAATGTAAGATTAACGCTGAAGTTTGACTGCTCAATGGCTTCAATACAGCAGGGAAAAAATTTGAGGAGGAAAATCATTCTAGCAAAAAAAAAAAAAAAGTAGACAGGGAGTTAAAGAATGAAATTTACATGATTTCTCATACAGTTCACCCCTGTCACTCCCTCCCTTGAGTGTCAAGCAATGTCATAAAAGGTGTTGCTATAACAGCACTAATTAATTATAGTGGGATTTCATGTGTGGCAGTGAAAAGCCAAGCCACAGTAGTCCTGTTTTATGTCATAACTGGTGGTGTAAGACAGGAGGTATATGATTTTGAGATCAAACATAGTACAGTAATTAGCAAGAAAGGCCAGCTTTTGTGAAGGCGCTGCATACATATCCACTCTTATGTTTTGGATACATGAATGACCCTCAAAAATACTGACACTTTTCACTTTGCATATTAGAAGGCAACTTGAAACAAAATNTGCTTTGTTCCCCATTGTCCCTGACAGGCTTTGTATTTCCATTTCTCAGCTTAGTGAAGCAGATTTCCACCACTAGATAACACAGCAGGTGGGAAGATCACCTTATCCCTCTCTTTGTAGAAGTCGTGCCAAAATTCAGGCTTGGATTCATTTGGCCAGGAAGAAGTAATAAAAGAATCTACAGACTAAGTTACTGTGGGTGTGAATCCCTGTTTTCAAGGACTTGTTTAGCATGTTGGATTAGACTTTCCTGGCCTCACAGTTGATTTGTCTGAAGAAACAAGCTTATTTTTGCTCTCTCTTAAGCATTGAAGTGGCACCTTCTTTTTTTTTTTTAAGATTTCAGTGACATGTGAAATTGGTTTCAAAAATCACTTAAGAACTTATGTGTGTTTGCTTCTACACTGTAAACTGTGGGATATATACTTCTTTTGCCTTATCACTTATAAAATAAGATACTTTTGTATTACAAATATATTTAATAATAATAATAATAGTAATAATGATAAACACAGCAACAGTGTCAATTATTTACAATGTGTGTAATTAATGTAGAGCAAAACATTGGATCTTTTTTTTGGTTCTTAATGACTGTTTGTTTTAGGATGTCTTTCATCTCTTATTTTGCTGTATTGTCTCGCTAATGGCACAAGAGCATCACAGAACGAAAGCCAGAGGGCTCCATGCTGCAGATGCAGCAGCAGGGGCTCCTAACCACTCCTTTTCAGAGAAGATCAGCAACAGCCAAATTTCTCATCTTGATCAAAGAACTGGCAATGTTTGCTGCCTGGGTGTGTTGGCTCCAGGAGGAGAGAAAGAACAAGCTGAAAAACTGTGTTTTTGTGGTGGGATGTGGGGAAGAGACAGAGAATGGGATGGTACGAGAACTGCCAGTTCTAGCAGTGTATGAACTGCTGCGCTAGCAGCAAACTTTTGGGCAACTCACCTGACTTGTGGTGACAGGAGCCTGTTGTGTCCCAAGAGAACTGCTCCTACAGCTGGGTCACTACTGAGGCTTTTACAACACTGAAGAGATCATTCACGCATATATGGGGGTTTTTTTCACCCCAGTAATAAACATGCAGAGTCATAGTAGTTGGAGAATATTTCCTCACACAAAGCTCTGTTTGACAGCTAAAAGCAGAAGCTCAGTGTTGTGTACCATTCCTGAATAATGGGACGGGACCTCCACTTTTTCTAGGACAGAAGCTCTATTTTCAAAGAAAACTTCCTTAATACTGTCCATTTAAGTGAGTGATATCCATTACTGACAGTGAAATACAGCAAGAACTTTATATCCTTGAGTGTAATCACTGCAAACAAAAATAATAAAAAAAGCAACTACTTTGAAATAAAAGACATCCTGGGTTTGTACTTTTTGACAGCAAATTTTAGCATGTTCCCCCCAGGATTCACATGAGCAAGACCAATGTAAGATTAACGCTGAAGTTTGACTGCTCAATGGCTTCAATACAGCAGGGAAAAAATTTGAGGAGGAAAATCATTCTAGCAAAAAAAAAAAAAAAGTAGACAGGGAGTTCAAGAATGAAATTTACATGATTTCTCATACAGTTCACCCCTGTCACTCCCTCACTTGAGTGTCAAGCAATGTCATAAAAGGTGTTGCTATAACAGCACTAATTAATTATAGTGGGATTTCATGTGTGGCAGTGAAAAGCCAAGCCACAGTAGTCCTGTTTTATGTCATAACTGGTGGTGTAAGACAGGAGGTATATGATTTTGAGATCAAACATAGTACAGTAATTAGCAAGAAAGGCCAGCTTTTGTGAAGGCGCTGCATACATATCCACTCTTATGTTTTGGATACATGAATGACCCTCAAAAATACTGACACTTTTCACTTTGCATATTAGAAGGCAACTTGAAACAAAATGTGAATTTGTGCAAAATACTAAAGATATTGAATACCTCTCTCACTTTAAAAATTATGGTTGTTTTAGACCCAGACTTGTTCTGAATCTCAGCAAGAGGTTTAGGGGCATCAGGAACCTGAGATGACTATGACATATACCTATAGTGTGGAAGCTACCTGATCTCTATAAGTGTGAAAGAACTAATATAAAATATTACAGATGAGATATTACTTAACTATGAAGAGGAACTATTCTTCAGTGAAACTTGATGCTCCTTTTCCATGATTGTTAGCAATGTGTGGGTTTATTTTCCTTTTATTTTTCCCTTCAAAAACTTATGATAGGAGAATGCAATTTAGACAAGTGTTGATCATGAAAAGGAATATATTTAATGAAGAAATGGTAAATTTCTGAAGGTACTAAAAATGACTGCATTTTTAGAAGAGATGATTGACACCATTGTACCCACTTTAAAATTCCAGAACTGTCCAGAAAACACTTACATGATGTGGACTGAGCACTGAAAGCTGGAGAAAATTATTATATGAGGACAGCTATGCCAAATAAAAAGTAATATAGATAGAGTGCAAATATCTCCTTTTCAGGAATACCTTAAACATGTTATGTATCGGAATATTTTTTATTTCTTCTTTGGTATGAGTGTTCAGGTTGACCTTCCCAAACACAGGAACCTATTTTTTGCACATATCAAAAGTAAGAAAATATATATATTCCTCTTCTAACCATTTTCTTATAATATCATGGGTTGTTCTGGAACATAAACAAGAAAGACACCCCTCCACATGTTTCTCAGTTTGCTGCAATCCCATTAGACAGTCTTAGGTACATTTCTAGATGCAGTCTTTGCAACATTACAGTTCAAGCTTTCTTTCAAAGTAGTGTAAGAGGAAGAAGCTGATCAAAACCGATTAAGGGAATATGAGGCAAAAGTCTGTAGAAAAACTTTCTCAGATTTAGTAATTTTTTGGTTCTGTGTTAAGTATTATTACGGGGTTAAGTAATTTAAGTGATGAATACCTCATCATTTTGATCAAAGCTAGCTTTGACTCATTCAGTGAGTGATTACCATGGAAACATAAAAATAAAATTAATGGATATAGAAAAACACTGACTAAATGGAAACAAAACTTCTGAGGATCACTTGGAAAACCTAGAGATGAAGTCCAATAAACTAGAAGACCTGCAGTTTTTGATTATCATGAACATTTCCTATAATGGACTGCGTTTTTCACTGAAACAGCTTTTGTAAAGTCATGCAGATCTGGGTTATTCTAACTGTAAGTCTGAGCAAGCTTTTACATGCTAATTGACAGGAGTGAATGATGCCCACACAAATCATCAGTTTATGTGAATGATTATAGTAGCCACAGTGCTGCTTCAGAATGTCCACAACCGTTACACAGAGGGGAATCATTGAGAAGTTTTGCTCTTATTGTCGCTAATGGCAAGGTGCTTCATCTCACCAGGGGTTAAATTTCACCTTTTTTTAGACACTTTATCCACAAGATGACCAAAACACAGGCGTGTTTACTATATGCTTTGTCGGATGCCATGCTTTAGTGCTACTAGGAGAAAAACCTCTATTATTCATTAATCCATTGGTCAATACCAATGATGTCAGAATGTTTTAAGATTCCAGAATACATATTTTCCAATAAATATAATTTAAAACACTGCTCAGCCTGGAAAGTACACTGATTTTCAGTAAAGGTTTACTTACTGAGAGCAAATTAGTGTCTTTTGATGAAAATTATTTTCAGCAAAACTTAACAGAGGAAACAAACTTTTTGACTTCAAAAATGTTTGTGATGTGCCTAAAGACTCTAGTCTTCTGATCAAAACACCTGGACCCCTTTTTCCAGTGAGGAGGGTAGGAAAAAATCTTATGGATATGACAAAGGAATGGTCTTTGTGCTGTCACATGTTATGCAACTCATGCATCACTGGCTCTTTGTTAATTTGTTCAAATAACATCTGTCTCACTATCCATGATTGGCCATTCTCAAATTTAAACACATATTGAATAGCAGTACCTGAGCTGGTTTCATCTTCAGCCAAGGACAGGAGAAGTGATAACTCATGTGTCCCTCTTGCGTAAAGTTTCCACTATCACTGGGTTTCAAATAAATTTAAATAATAAGATTCTTAAGTATTTAGTATTTTGGGTTTTTACTAATGTTTTAAAAAAAACTTTTTGCCACTATTATAATTGGCAATTAACTCCTGAATAAATTAGCTGATTAAGCATGAACTAAATATGTATGTATGCCCTCTATGTTCTTTGCCACTGATCTTTGAACTTCAGAATACCATGATCTGCTGTGGTACCTTTGATGGAAATATACTCAACCACAGCAAGATAACATGAAATAACACTTCTAAGAGGAAAAGGTTCAGGTGATCTATTTATTTTTTCTTGTTGTCTGTTTGGGGTTTTTGTGTGTAAATGGATACTTTGTTTTCTGGCTTACTGTACACATTCCTCGTTTTGACCTTCCACACTATCAGTGATTCATGATGAACAACTCATGAACTATAATCCGTTTTCATAAGATGGGGAAATAAGACAGCCTGCTCTGCAGCTTGAACAAGAGAAAGATATGAAGAAGCACTTTTTAGGGGAGTGCCCTCTACGGAGTTTCAGTGCATCCAGTTGACATTGAACTCTGCCAGTGCGACACCTGCTACTTGTCTCAACAAGTCCTGCATTTATTTAGTACACAGATAAGCCTGGATGCAATTTTATGGTAGAGATGATATTTTTCAGTCTGCGATATATCACATGCCAAGCTGCAAACAATTTGTTTAATTCTCTTTAAATTATCAACTTTTTAATTTTGGTCCATTTTCCTGTATAAGGAATTGTTTTATCTCCTGAAAAGCTCATATTTCTGGCACGGATTGATGACTCTGCTACAGATGAGTAAGAAACCCTAGGTGACCTGTTTACCCTTCCCCAACAGGGTACCAGCTGCCAATTGCCCCCACTCTGTGATGGCTTGTCCTTCTTCTCACCTTGTCATCAAGCCAAGACTGCACACTGTAGGAGCACAGGTAAGCATCTGCCTCTCTAAACACTGCCAACAGCTCTCCATTATCAGCTGCCAGGGGTGCTTCAGAGAACTGTGCTCAGCTTCCTCCAGATGCACATACTGAGCATTTTCATGTCTGCAACAAATTCTGCCTTTCCAATGCGGGGAAATCTCAAATGTCAAACCTGTTTCCAAAGCTGCGTTTCATCTCACCATGAAACATGATATATGTTAGTGCACTTTTATATTTCTCCACCTTAACTGGCAGGCCTTCCCAGCTGGACTCAGTACACAAACTTCATCTAAATAATAGAAATATCTTGTCTGATGAGATGCACTTCTGCAGCACAAAATTCAAGGGATAATGTCAGCATCCCCTGCTCAGCATTTTGATGCAGTCCAAACGATTGGTAGTATTTGATGAGAAGTTTTAAGTCCTGAAATTGTAAAAAATTAGGATGTATGAAAAAGGCAAGAAAGATTTTCCTTGTAGAAGTTTTAAAATTTGGCTGTATTACAGAAAAAACAGGAAGAAGTGAGATCTTAGCTTCTCCAATCTTCATTGAACAAAGAACTCACCTCTCTGAAACCCTTGATGAAGTCTGGTAGTTTTCTCTGCCACATTTGGTGGCTTTAAGCTTCACACACTAACTGCTGTGAATGTCTCTTTAAATACCCGTCGAAGTAGAGGCTCTCAATAATTCGCTAACAGAGAATTTCACTTTCAGATATTGTCACAGATATTCATTATTACCAAATTAGGGATTATATAACACAAGGTCCTTCATTGATTGGTCAACTATTCAGCGCCATGGGTGATATTAGTGGTGAATACGCAAGTGAATTTAGTGTGCAAGACTGTAGTGCATTGTAAATATTGAGCACACACAATTTCTTTATCATTTGGAAGAGAAAAGATATTCCTCATGAAGATTGGTAGTGTTAGAAATATGGAGTTCTCAAGATGGTTAAAAATTATATTTTCTTACTTTCCATAATTTGCAGGGACAAAAGGACAACTAATTTTAAAAATTTTAATTGTTTCTAGTTGTAAATATACAGTTATATTTGTAGCAAATTTGGGACAGTTTTGCAAAATTTTTTTACTATTCTCCTTTTTTTTTCTTGTTTGGTTAGAAAATGAAAGTTATTTTCATTTAAAGTAAGCAACAACCTTCTCTAAGATATTAAACATCTTGGCTAACAGCTCCTTTGCTGGAAATTCTCAAAGCCTTTATCTCTAACTTGAGTTATTCCTGTACGAATACATTAGCATGGATAGACAGATGCAATGTCTTTTTGGAGATACTGATAGATGGTATATGTTTCTCAACTTTCATTTTTTCTGATGGAAGTCAAGTGGAGCTTGGGAATAGATGGTGTTTCTTTTATTGTTTCTGCATTCCCTAGAACATGAGATGTTTTTCCCTCACCTGTGTACTTCTAAGTGGAAAGGTTTAAGTTGCCATAGTATCTGCCCTCTTCAGAACTTTTAACATTATGTTAATCCTTTTAGTTAAATCAGCCACTGATATAGGAATTCAGTGTCACTGCATCATCTTTTTCAGTCTGCTCTGGAAACACAGACAAATTGTGGGCGGCCCAAGATGATTTTCTTTACTTACCAGACATGAGGGAAATGATCATTAAATATTAACATGAATTACAGTAACTCAGTGAAAAAAAATACTATGGGATAACCCACTATTCATTTATCTTTAATTTGTGCAGAAACAATGATTCATAGGAATATATATGTAACGTGTATGTCTTCCTCTGATGGACACAGTTTTCACCGATATTTTTTGATCTATAAGAATTACTTCAAGGGTTGATAAACTATTTTTCTGCTTCAGAAGACTCAGAAAAAATGAAAAAGAAAAAAAGAAGATTATGTCTAGTTCTAGGTTTTAGGGATTTGTTTTGTTTTTGTTGGTTTTTATTTATTGGTTTTGTAAGGTGACAGTGAAATGAACCAAGAGGTGGGAGCTGAGACATGCAAGAGTGTACTCTGATCTTTATTACTCATTCTGTGTTGTTGGCTGTGTGCTTCAAAAGTGACAAAGGAACAATATGTGAGGGAGTGTAGCAAGTAACATTACATCATGCTGGCAAAGGTCTAGAGTTTGGTGAGTGGAACTCAACAGGATGGAGACCAGTGACTGTAGACAAAAAATGTGTGCTGACAGAGCAGGAAAGCAGAAGGGCAGTGTTCAGACAAAGCCTGGAGAAAGATCTGTCAGTGGGTAGACAATGAACTACTTGAGCAAGACTCAGGCCAATGCAGAGTTTTTTGACTTGCACATGCATTTCTCATTTTCTTCTCTGTTCTCTTTTCCAGGCCAGTGAGACTCAAATATAGCACCATATCTTTTGTCCAGAGAATCAATAATATTAAATACATGAATAATAATGACAGTAGTAACAGCAACAACAGTAGTAATGACTGCAAGGGAGTAAAACAAAATATTAGCAATAATAGCAATAATACAAAATGAACACATATCTCATGCAGGTTGAAAGGTTTGCAACAGGACTAATGAAATCATCAGAGTCTTTTCATTTCATGAAACATCAATGCAATAACTGTGTAATTTATATAGGTTCTCTCTTGTTCTGTCAGGAGCATTTAAAATCTGCAATGCTATACCATGTCCCTAATAAGCAAGACACTGATTATACAGGAATGGAAATAAAAATCTCTGTTCATAAGAACTGAAGTTCAAGGGGGAAATAAGAAAAATAAAACAACAACAAAAATACAAAAATGGAACTTGAAAAAGAAGTAGGTGATGGAAAAACTTGCATTGGACCGTGGAATAAGTTCTCTGCATAAGCAGTTTGTGATTTTGCCTACTGATTTTTGTCAGGTCAATCATAATTTTTAATTTGTTACATTTTCTTTGCAAAGTGCAGGTCTTGCATTTGTTATTGAGGCAGCAAATATCTCATTTGGAGACTTCAGAGACTTTGAAAACATAACCTGAGTTTTCTAGCCTTACTCCTTTTCATTAAAATTGTTACTGTCACATTTGTTTCCAAAGTAGTTTATTATAAATTGCTACTCTAAACATTTCCAATTCTGTCTTCCTCTCAAGGATGACTGAAATCTGATTTTCATAAAGTGCTGCAGCAGATCATTTTGAGGTATTAGTCTCTTAAATTCTGAAACAAAAAGAAATTTTCTGTATTCTTAACTTTTTTCAATCTTTCCTCACCATGAATCACAAAAAGCAACTGAAGGAAAAGCTGTGTTGAATTTGAGTGTAAGGTGCAGTCCAATTATTCCTGCAAGTGTGTTTTCTTCAAAAAGTATGTCAATGAAGGACTGAAAGGATCATGACACAAGGGATTGGTAATGACATCTAAAATCTTCTCAGGCTCACAATTCCATCCCACTAGTGTTCAGTAGCAGCAAAAGTTGCTGATTACTTCAGGTACTTTAATTTCAAGAAAGCAGTTCTCTGGGCATGCCCTTGAAGATAAATGGCCTCTTCATATATAAATATTTCCCATTTTTAAGGGTAGTGTTAGTAGAGGGAATGGAGTGGACCCATGTACACAGAGTGTGCACACACACTGTTCCAGGGACAGCTTGGGACCAGGCTGTCTTCTGCGTGTTGCTTTCTGCTTCATGGGTTGGGCAGAGGACAGCAATGTTTATGAAAAGTCCGGTCTGCTTCCTTCTCCAGGTGCCTGAGGAAGCACACAGACACATCCTGCACAGCTGCAGAAAGGTCTGAGCATTCCAGCCTCAAAGTCAGATTGGCAGAGCAAGGTGCCTTCCTACTACCCTGGGAAGGAAGCTTCCCTTGCCAGGACAGCAGCATGCTGAAGGCTCTGATTCAGCCATGCATTGCTTGGATAGAGATGAAACAAAGGAAATGTAAGAAAGAGGACTTCATCACTCTGTCTTTTAGACTGTCCAATCCCTTATCACCTTCCTATGTTACTCCTGCATTTTGGACAGATCTGTATTAGCATCAAACATAGCATATTGGCCCTCCTTCACTATAAGGGGTTTAAAAGGAGAGTTGATCAATATTCATGGGCTTGTTTAAAAACCTCTTTTTCCATTTCAAATGGCCTTTGTCTTCAGGGTCAACCTTTCTCTGAGGAAGGCTTTTAAGATTTATCTGTATGTGTTTTTTCAAGTTTTTGCTGAAAAATGTAAAATAGAACACAGTGTTTTTCAGCAAGGCCTCAATGTCCTTTCCAAAGGAAGGCAGCTTTAGGGGGTTAAACAACAACAACAACAAAAGAATAAATGGAAAATATTAATTTTAAATGTCTGGGTTGTATTTCCACAATTCATTATTGAGGTTTGAAAGAATATAGTAGAACAGACATAGAGATATGAGACTTTTAGATTGCTTTTCATGTATCACCTTTCTACTTTCCCTGTATATTTTTCAGCTCTTCAAATGCTGAAAGAAATTCGTATATGCACTTACCTGAGAATATATATATATATGAAATATATATAGTACATTCAGTGCAAAATTCTGACAATTTTCTTATCTTCAGGGTCACATTTCTTACAAAAATTCAGTTGTAAATTGTGCTGCTTGAGAAATTAATGGTTACTTTGTTGATGCCTTCAACAAAGTCAAGGTTTGTATCTTCAATATCATGGACAAGACATTTGTTTTAAGTGTAATTTCCATCACTGGTTGGTATTACATCCTCACTGTCCTGATGTCCATGGAGATCATGGAAAAGTTTGTATGGGGCACTTGAATTTCAGATTACATAGTTTACAGTCTGTAATTTCAAAATACGAAGTTTAATTAGCTCCATCTTCTTCTCCCAGATCTTGAGCAGGAAATTAAAATTATTTCTTCTTTTTAGAGGAACTACTTTTAGTAATGTGTCCTCTTCAAAAATGTTTTTAAAAGCCCATATTTTCTGTTTAATCTTTTTCACACCCTGTTGCTTTAATTCTGGGGATTCCCCTATTTCTGTAAAGATATGTGATTTTTCTGCAGCTTCACTGAGTGGTTTTGTGGGTGTCTTTCTGGTCTGGCAGGACAATGAATATCTAATCCAGGCCAAAGACCACCTCAATAGGTCCCAAAGATAGGAGAAGCCTTTGTTTCTTTAAAGATCCAGTGGGAATGACGAAGATGGCATTGGTCCCGTTTTCATTAATTTTAGGAATCAACTTCAGAAAACAACTGATGTGGGAGGTGTGATACATTATTAAGCTTGCTTGAGAGGAAGGTCTTTATACTGACAAACAATAGTAGGTTTCAGTCTCCTAGTCTTTGCCATCTTTTATGTGGTTTGTTATCATGAAGTTAAAATACTGCCAGGAGATCTATACAATTTTATTATGTTAAAGGTAATTGCTATGTGGTTTTATCTGAAGTTTGATTACAGCAGTGTTGAGGATTGCATGTTTTTTCCTTTTTTTTCATTGCTCTCTACCAAATGCCAGAAGCTGAAATATGGGGGATGTGTGTATGATATTTCAGCACAGATTTCACAGCTGAACTAGAGAAAGTCATGCTTCTGGGTTGAAAGAATGTAAGATACACAGAGGCATCAAAATAAGAGAGAGATGAGAGGGAAATAGGCAGGAATAGGACCTTGAAGACAAGAAAAAGGATTTTGAGAGTGATTGTGGAAGGAAGTCAGAAGCCAATGTGGGACTCAGGTAATGGAGTGATATCATGGGGAGAGGCCATGAAGAAAAAGCTTCTAGCTATAAAGTGTTAAGACTTAAGGGAGGCAAAGATGTGAGAGTTAAGAAAGAATAAGTCTGCAGAGGGAGAAAGGACTCAGAGACTGACCAAAGATTAACAATAGGGGAAGTGAGATAAAGCTGTACTTTGATTGTAATTGAGAAAAAGCACTGACAATACTCCTTTTTCTTTTGCTTGTTCTGTCTTTTATGCTCTCTTCTCACTTAGCTCAAGCAGAATTTTGTCTTGAAATGAGAGATTTCATGGGGTGTGTGAGCTTACATTGCTAATATTATTTGGAAAACACTCCAACATGAGAGTGGGGATTTTCAGTTCAAGGAGATGCACTAAATATTATCATTTTCTCAGAAAAGTAATATGATTAAGTAGCAGACTGAAATAAGGAGCAGCCTGGAGAGTACTTCTAACTAGACAGACTTAGAAAACTCAGAACTTCAAGAGAAGGATGTATGCCTCCCCAGCTCAAATCTATCTATGTATCTCCCAGACTTAGGTGGGAGGAAAAAGGGACAGTAAAAATTTATGAGCTAATCAACAGATTTTACATGCTTTTCTTGCAAGCAATTTCACTTGCAAAGACATGTGCAGACTCCTTTGCAAAGGCAGTGGCCAGATGCTTGCCAGACTCATTTATTTGCCTGAGTGTCAAGCCTTCAACCAGGCAGCCATATACAACTGCACACACTATTTCATATCTCTGGCAAGAGCATGGATTGAAATTTCCGAGTTTCCATTAATCATGGTATAATTCACAAACTGTTCACCACAGTCATCAATCAAATTTATATGTGCTGTGCAATTTGCAAAGTGTAAATTCAGGTGTCTTATTTGATTAGTCATGCTAAGTGCAATAATATGGGATCCTTAATTTTTTCTTCTTTGTAGAGAGTTTTCATCAGTGCAAACTGACCACTCTGGCCATCAGAGCCTTAGAGAAACGAGCATACTACCTTTTCTACTGGAAAAAGGGAAAAGTGATGATTTAACAGCCCGCTTCCTAATGGATTGTCTAATCTTTATATTCTAATTTATCCCATGCTGAGAAATTTGTATATTTATGTAAGCTTTACTAGTTCCAGATAGACAGCTTTGATTAAAGGTTTCTTGACAAATTATTTCTATTTCTATTATTATTTCTATTTTCTATTTTCTATTTATATTATGTGTCACCCTGTGGTTCCTTTATTTCAAAAAATTATGGTATTAGTTAATTTCATTTTTAAACTAAATTTTAAATTCTAAACTTCGTCAGTCATTTTAATGTTCTTACCTCAGAGGAAAAGCTCAAACAGATCTGCTTTGATGCTATCTGGGTTTGGGTCTATTTCACATTGACCTACCAGCCATGCATTTGAGAGTGTAGTCAAGAGGAGATGTTAAGCCTTCAGAAAGACAAACTAGCTGTAGGACTTTATTAACCTTCTTGGTAGGTCAGATGTAAGAGATGCAGAATATTTACATCTATTTATAATAGCATATGTCTGATACTTTTGAAGAAGAAAAACTTGTAGCCTTTCTCCCCCACTCAATTTACTGCTTTAATAAGTTTGTAGAAACAGGTTCCCAGTGAGCAGAAACACATAAGGGTAAAATTTCCTGAATCTTCAGAAAAGAACTTGGAAAGAAAGTTATAATGTAATATATTGAATCAAACTAGATTACACTTAATCACCGTAAGTGGCAACCACATCCTTACATCTTAAAAGGAATTTACTTGGATCACATCAAAGTAACAATCCTAAGTGAAGATTGATCTGTGTAACTGTGATCCCTGTACTTTTCTGCTTGTTGTGCTTTAATCCTATAAGCTGTGAAGACGTAAGAGACAGAATCAGCTGCCTGGTTACATTTTACCTGGTTATAGTTACTCATATGATCTTCATTTCTGCTTGACAGCAGGTAGCCTATAATTTTATCAAGGATGAGAATATTTAACAAGTAAAACCAGGAGATGCAGGCTAAGTTCTTAAAAATAGAACGACCTCTTTATTTCTCATCATAGGTTTCTCCCCTTCTGTTTAAATAGCTTACTATCCTTCAAGTTAGAAAATTAAGTGGTCGACAGATGAATCATGCCTCTTGCAGGTACTAGAAATATATACACTTGAGACGTGAGGTTATTAAAATGTCTGCATGCTACTTATTCTTCTAAAAAGAGTGAAAAAAATCTTCTCAAATACATTGGTGGTTTATGAAAGCCCAGATTAATTAATAAAGTCTAATCATTTACTGTACATCCTAAATAACAAAATGTAGGTTTAAAATTTTATATAGTGCTTTTATGTCCTCAGTAAAACACTGGTTCCGTCAATGTTCACTGGTGGACTGTCTTGGAGGTACTGAAAGATGATGGATATATACTCCAGAGATGTTAGCTTATTAAAACCGTGGAAAAGGGATGTGCCTGAAGCCATGACCGTTGTTATTGCCTTTGTCTTCATGGGCCTTTGGATTCTACTTCTCTCAGTTGTACATCTGCTGCACCTCCTTTACGTCTTTGAAAGCAGCTGCCTTGTAACTTTTCATTTTCTCCTGATCTAAAATCTTTTCTCTCCTGTCTATGCTTCTCTGTTCTTTTTGTTTTGTTTTGGTTTTTTGGGTTTTTCTGTTTTTCTTTTTCTTTGCTTGTTAACATTTTGTACACCTTTAAGTTGGAAAAGCAAAACCTTGACATGGTATCCTCCTACCCAGCTACAGCCATGACTAAAGAAACAAAAAGAAAAAAGAATTATTTTCCTCTAGTTTGCTACATTTCTGTGAACACTGAAGGCGACATACAAATCAGACCTAAATTGGCTTTGGTTTGTTAGGATTTTTCCCTTGCATTTTCTTCTTTATTCTTTAATGGGTGTCTCCACAGTTGCATTCAGATTCTGAGACTTCTGCTCAGGGAAAACTGATACAGAAGAGTTGATCTCTGGCTGAAGAAATTTTGAAAAGTTTTAGAGAACTTTGAGAAAAGCCAAAACAAGAAATCTTCTACAGCTGAGGAAAAGGAGCAGTTAAAGCCAATGATGTTACTCCTATAAAATATTAGTTACTTATTTTTTAACCAACTTCATCACTCTTTGAAGGGTTTTTTAAATCTCTAGGCAGAAGGGTGGCAGAACAGAGGCTGTATGTCTTACCTAAGTAAGATATTTTTAGGCTGTGAGTAGGTCTCTATCAAATGGATGAATTTCTCTTGTCATGTAGCTATTTTACAGCCATCCTTTCCACCATATGGTGTCCCAAATAAAGCATTTTATTTGTATCAACACTACTTAACCATCATGTGAAAAATTTCAAGGGATGCCTATGTACAGCTTGCAGATGCTACAAAGAGCCAGAACCAGATGTAGTAGATGTATGAGGCTGTGGCTGATCTTGGATCAGGCAAAAAAAGTAATTCTATTCAGCCTACAAGACTATGGCAGTATCTTTGAACAGCAGGATATTGCCATATGAGCAGCAATGATTAGTCTAGAACTGTCCCACCAAAGAACTGCTCTCTTATGCTGTCTTTTTCTTTACATGTAATATAGAGAGAATTAACTGTTTTCTGAGTTAGAAACTCTGATGAGTCCTTATCAGTGGCACCCTTGTTGCTTCTTTATCTGTATGGGCATGAACACATGTTAGACACTGTAGTCTAAAAGTACAGTATCATATGAGGAGGAATGGGATTATCATCAACAAGGAGATACAGACTAGATGAGATCATTTAAATCTTACATGTTAAAGAAATGGCCATCTTTGTTTAACACTTTTGTAACTCTTTCTGTGTTAGGACAGGATCCTCATGGAAGCAATGCTGAGGCATGCGCAAGACAAGAAGGTGATCTGAGACAGTCAGCATAGCTCAAGTTAGAGCAAATAATGCTTGACCGATCTGGTGGCCTTCTGTGAGGGAGTGATTGCAATGGTCACAAGAGAAGACAGAGTGATGTCAGCTACATGCACTTCTGTAAGGACTTAACACAGACCCATGCAACATCCTTATCTCTAAATTGGAGAGATATGGGTTTGAAAGGTGGACTATTCTGCGGAAAAAAGGATGGATGGATGGATGGATGGATGGATGCATGGATGGATGGATGGATGCATGGATGGATGGAGCAAAAGAGTTATGGTCAACGGCTGTCCGTGTGGAGGCTGATGATGTATGTCCCTCATCCGGTGCTTGAGTCTATCAGGGCTTGGTCTTGGGACTGGTGCCCTTCAGCATCTTCATCAATGACATGGACAGTGGCATCAAGTGAACCCTCAGCAGGTTTGCAGATGTCACAAAACAGCAGTGCAGTTGAAAAAAGGGGATGTGATGCCATCCAGGGAGAACTGGACTATCTTGAGAACTGGGCTCACAGAAATCTCATGAATTTCAACAAGTCCAAGAGCATGGGGCTGCACCTGGGTCACAGCAATTCCAGATATGAGTATAGACTGGGAGATGAACTCATCGAAAAACAGTCCTGTGAAGAAGGACTCGTGGTTTCTGGTGAATGAAAAGCTGGACATGGGCCAGCAGTGGGTGCTTGCAGCTGAGAAGGCAAACTGCAGCTGGACTGCATTAGAAGAGGGGGTGACCAGCAGGTTGAGAGAGGTGATTCTGTCCCTGTGTTCTGGTGAGGTTCCACCAGGGAGTAATATGTCCAGCTCTGGGATTCTCAGCAAAATAAAGATGAGGATCTGCTACTTCTTGAAGGCCACCAAGCTGGTCAGAGAGGTAGAAGTTGACCAGAGGGCTTTTCTATGAAGACAGGCTGCAACAGCAGGGAATTGCTCAACATGGAAAAGAGAAAACTCTAGAGTGATCTCATTGCAGCCTTCCAGTACTTAAAGGGGCTGATAAAAAGGAGGCAGAGTAACTTTTTACAAAACAGATAGTGATAGGAAAAGCAGGAACAGTTTTAAATTAAAAGAGAGATTCTTTACTGTGAAGGTGTTGAGGCACTGGAACTGATTAACCAGAGAAATTGCAGATGTTCCAAACTTGGAAGTCTTCAAGGCCAGGTTGGATGGGGCCCTGAGCAACCTGATTTAGTGGGTGGCATCTCTGCCTATGGTTGGAACTAGATTATCTTCAAGGTCCCTTCCAACCCAAATAATTCTATGATTCTGCGTCCCTTTTTTGCTGAGCTCAGATTGCCGCTTGCCCAGTGGTGGGAGCTCTGTGGTATTCAGTGAAATCCTGTCACTGTGCAAGTGCAATATAATTCCTCTTCTTTCCTTCTGGGATTTTAGAGGGGTTAAGGGGGGAATGCACCCAATTTATGCCTAAATAAGAGCCCCACAGACTCCTTACCCTTTAATCCTTTGTGTACTTACAATTCAAACAAGACAGAGCTTAAAGGGAGAGAAACTTTCTTTTTAGGGCATGAAGCCAGATGTGGGCAAATTTAGTCTGCTGCTAGCAGAAGTGACAGATAAAATACACTTTCCAAATTTTTATGCATGTCTGGTACAAAGAAAACAAAAGACAATTTAGCTGCTTCCCAGACTGCAGAGCTGTCCAATCTGCTGCTAAAACACATAACTGTATCTAAAATCAATTAATATTTTTGGTTTTGGTGTGAAAAACTATTTGTTCTGGATGTTAAGTGGTTGTCAACAATAACAAGTACTTTTGCAGTTCAGCCAGAAAGCATGCATTTTCTCAAAAGTGATGGCTGATGCAGCTATCGTGCTGCAGTCCTGACAATGAGTGAAACAAGGCCATGTGATTCTGAAAGGCAGGCAAAAGAGAAAAATTTACTAAAAGGCTTTTGTATTTAATATCAGTACAAAAATACCTTAGTCAGTCAAGCCTATCCTCAAAAAATTCTGATCCTAGAATATATATTGATAATGATTATTTGGACCACTTAAGCTTCCAAAACTTCACCTGCAAATGTGTAAAAATGATAGTTATCAAAATCTCAACTGCCTTTAGAATTCCTCTCAGTTGAAATCCTAGTTACCCACCTGACTACACAACAACAGATGTTTTAGTCTCCATGAAGTTCCCTGACCTCAGCTGGGATTTGCTATGCTGCACAGATTCGTGTCCTTAGGGCCATGTGTACAGGTTTTCAGAGGAGCATCTGAAAATGGAGCAAATGAAGGCTTTTCCCTCCCTGCTACCCTCCAATTTCCTTCCTTACTGTTTCTCTTCTTTCTTCGTTTTTTCGTTTTTTCTTTTTCCTTTTTTCTTTTAAATTTTTTTCTTTTTTCTCTTTTTTTTCCCTTTTTTCTTTTTTCTCTTTTTTCTCTCCTCCCCTCCTCTCCCTTCCCCTGCCCTGAAATTGTAGAACGTTTTCAGTACACAGAGGAACTTCGTTACTTTGCTGTAACACCAAAGTGAGACTGATAGCCCAGGATAGATATGTTTGCACTTCTCCTAGCTTATGCTCATGAAAGACACATACACACACACACACATATTAAAATGTGAATATCCAGCATTTTTAACAGATTATACTTCATCACTTTTGTTGTTGTTGTTAGGATTATTTTGTTTGCTTTTCTCAGATTATATTTATCTTTTGAAATATATAGTGGATTTTAATTTCTGAAATCTTATTGAAAAGTTAGTTCAATATGGTATTTTGGTACCTCTGCTCTCAATAGCTCTAATATTATTAGACAGTCAGCAAGGTATCTGGCTGTCTGCAACATGAATAGCTGAACATTTCTTGTGAAGAATGGAATGCACTGCATTGCTGGAATTGCATGAAAAAATTCTTTAGCAATATGGAAAAGGCCCTGGGACCTTGGATGTCAGTTCTGGGTGAGATGAATTTATAGGTAGAGCAATCTCTCTCCTCAAACTGACATCTGAGATCCCAGAGGTTTTCTCAGTAACACTGAGGATTTTCTTTTTTTCATGATTTTCCAAAATTATAATGCATGCTGTGTGTAAGATTCTGAAAAATTTCACACTCAAAGCAATAATGACAAACTTGGGCTTGAAAAATGACCACCCCTCTTTCAATATTACTGAAAGCCTTTTGGATTTAGCAGTAATTTGCTTAAGAAAGCTGGAAGAAGCTCTTTGCAATGAAGGGCAAAGGAGACCAGAGTTCAAAATCAAATGGCTACATTTACTTTTTATTGAAACCTCTTCTATGTGTTCAGAATGGCTAAATGAGTCAGTCTTGAAAAATAAGCTGCAAAATTTCCATACATCTGAATTAGACAGTACATCATCATTTTTATGTCTCCTTTTCATTTCACTTGTTACAGTAGCCATCATATCATTACCTACAGTTCTCAAGAAATTGCCCAAGCCTACACATTTTTCTCAGACAATATTGTGAGTTTCCTGAGTTCCCTTTCTTAAACACAACAGTCAGTCTGAGTTTATAGGAGTTTGATATTAATTTGAATGAACACTTTGCTTTGTCTCACTGATTTGGGATAACTTTACTATCTCAGCCCAAACGATGCTTTTACTTGAACAGAGAAGAATGTCCACATAACAATCCCTTCTCTTTCCTCCGCATATAATACTCTAATACGCAGGGCCTTATATATTTGTCTTTGCAGAAGTACGTCCCTAAAGGAAGCTCATTATTAGCCAATTTGATTCTGAACACATTTAGTGATCAAAAAAATCACAGCATCATGGAAGGATTGGAAGAGACCCTCAAGGATCACACATTCCAACTCCCAGCCCTGCACAGCACCACCCCCAAGAGTCACACCACATGTCTGAGAGCATTGTCCAAATGCTTCTTGGACTCTGTCAGGCTGGTGCTGTGATGACTTCCCTGGGGAGCCTGTTCCATTGCCCAAACACCCTCTTGGTGAGGAATCTGTTCCTAATATCCAATCTAAACCTCTGCTTGCACAACTTCAGGCCATTCCCTCAGGTCCTGTCACTGGGCACCACAGAGAAGAGATGAGTGTCTCTGCCTCCTTTTTCCCTCACAAAGAAGTCGTGTTCAAGCTGAGGCTGCCCCAACTCATAGTAGAGCAGGACAATCCCCTCCTNCTCCTTTTTCCCTCACAAAGAAGTTGTGTTCAGGCTGAGGCTGCCCCAACTCCTGTGTCCAAGTCATTTATGAAGATGTTGAAGAGCACAGGGCTGAGGATGGAGCCCTGTGGAACCCCACTAGTGTCAGGTCACCACTCTGATGTCACCCCAATCACTACAATCCTTTGTGCCCTTTGTTTATCCAGCTGTGAGCTGGACAGTTTGTCCAGCAGGATCCTGTGAGAGACTTCGTCGAAAGCTTTGCTGAAATCCAAAAATATGACATCAACTGACTTCCCTTAATCAATCGGGTGTTACACTGTCATACAAGGAAATTAATTTTGNGGCCATTCCCTCAGGTCCTGTCACTGGGCACCACAGAGAAGAGATGAGTGTCTCTGCCTCCTTTTTCCCTCACAAAGAAGTTGTGTTCAGGCTGAGGCTGCCCCAACTCCTGTGTCCAAGTCATTTATGAAGATGTTGAAGAGCACAGGGCTGAGGATGGAGCCCTGTGGAACCCCACTAGTGTCAGGTCACCACTCTGATGTCACCCCAATCACTACAATCCTTTGTGCCCTTTGTTTATCCAGCTGTGAGCTGGACAGTTTGTCCAGCAGGATCCTGTGAGAGAGAAAGCTTTGCTGAAATCCAAAAATATGACATCAACTGACTTCCCTTAATCAATCGGGTGTTACATTGTCATACAAGGAAATTAATTTTGATAAGCAGGACCTTCCTCTCATAAAGCTATGCTGGCTGTGACCAATGACCATGTTGTCTTTCAGGTGTTTTTCAACATCTCTCAGGATAATCTCCATAACTTTGCCAGGAACTGAAGTGAGACTGACAGGCCTGTAGTTGTCAGGATTCTCCTTCTTGCCCTTCTTGCCCTTCTTGCCCTTCTTGCCAATCAGGACAATATTTGCCGGGCTCCAGTCAGCTGGGATCTCTTTGGTTGCCCAAGTCTGCTAAGAAATAATCAAGAGAGGTTTTTCAATTGGAAGGCAAAAGTTAATATTAGTAGAAATTCTCAGAGTTTGCAAATCTGTCCAGCTAAGGATCTCAGCTTTTACAAAACCCTTAATTTTAAAAAGCACTGATGTTGTAATGTCCTTCTTCCAGTGCATAACTTTAAAAGTAACATCTTTCGGTATTGTGGCAGATTAGTAAAGAAGGTGACTCCGCAGATTCTTTAGAGAGATAACCCTGAGTATGTTCAGCAATAATTGAACTAATTAGTAGAAAACTCTTAATATTACATGAAACTCAATTAGTATAATAAACAGCAATACATAAACATCCCACATTTTTCAGAGTAATTTAAAAAATATTCTATTGGCACTGATTTGCCATGTATAAACTGCTGTCTTTTAAAACTTGTTTGGTGGTGGAATAAATAGCAGAAAAATATCTGCCTGTCACTTGAAGGAAATAATTAGATATCAAAAAGTTGGAAAAAATGATGCAATGAGAAGAGGCCATCTTCCGGTTCAATCATTTAATCAGTCTGTTTCTTTTCTTCTGGATTTTCCTACCAAGCTGGAATGTTGTGTTTTTAATATGTAATATATTTTCCGGTAACATCAGTCAGTGTTCACGCTGAATATGGAAACTTTAAAACATCACATGTGGATACATAACAATGTACTATTAAAATTTATTAAGATAGTCTATTCAAAAACATCATTCTGTGTATGTGCAAATGAATACGTGAATCAATTATTTCTGATCAGCTGTCAAGTAAGTGGAAAGAATAATTTCATTTCATCATAAAATAGTGCTGGTAGAGTTAGTTAATGTGACATTTTTCTCAGGGAAATAGCTAGAAGTAAAAGTTTATCTGAGATACAGAAGCATATTTTTTTAGGCTGAAAAAATTTTATTTATTTTGCATTATTACTAATCCTTTTCTATGCTGTTCATGTCATTATTTTGTATTTACTTCATTAAAAGCCAACAACTAAACCATCAAAACATTTAAAGTTTTCTTCACATGCAAACTTTTTTTTTGATGAAATCGTTGACAGAACTTTGTATGATTTTGGAAATTACTTGAATTCTACCTTCCATGCACCCCAACATGAATTTATTTGATGAAAAAAGTATTTTGTGAAAAAATACTAATAAATACTTGCCTTCTAGTGGTTGAACACTGATTACATCTGTCCCTAGCAGAGCGATAGCCAGCAAGAAAACCTCCTTTATACGTTGCTGGGGTATCACTGTAGCTCAAGTTCAAATGCTAAAGTCATCCCTCACCTAATGCTTTTGAAGTCACTTAAACCGTGATCAGGTTTTAGCCATGGTGGCTGCAGAAGCAGTTGTGCTTTGATCTCACAGCTTTTCATTACTTGGAAGTTCACAGTGTTTAGTGTGCCTCTAGCATGGCACAAGAGAGAAAGTACCAATCTCTCATGCAGCACATTCAAAAAGTTTTGTCTCTCATACTGAATCAGCTCTGTTAACTTCAGTGAGACTGACACAACTGAAAAGAGAAGCCAGACTAGGAATTTCCCAGTTGCTTACACTTACCCTGTTGCTCATACTTGGTTGCATATATTTATCTATGTCTGTGAAATGCATCACATAAAAATGTACAACCTGCCCAACAGTGATATATAGTGTCAGTTTAATGCAGTGCTTTGCACTTTGCATTCCTCCCTCCAATTCCTATTATAGGTGGTCATCACTAAACTTGGATTCAAGGTAAGAAAGATTTTCCTGGCAGCGATGCCTTTTTCTAAGCAGACTCCATGAGTAATTGTGTGGGCAGCTTTCGAGTTGCCTGTGGGTCACTCATGATTAGACTGCTGATGAGAAATCTGAGCTACCTTCTCCCTTTGCATGTCATTTCCTTTTAATTCACTTCGATTCAGGGAATGCATATATATATTTTTTTATCTAGCTATGAATAAAAATAAGCCCCTGTAAATCCAATTACTGCAACTGTACAGAAACAGGCCTCTTGTAAGACAGTACAGGAATATGTATGAAACACTACAAATGCACTGGTTTCATGAAGCTGGAGGATATCCCCACTTTAGATGTCTATCCCCACACTTTTTTTTGATGTATATGACAGGGAAAAATACACACACTTTTTCCTTTGATTATATGAAGGCACACATTTATTTTAGATTAATAGAATTAAAATTATTTTCTTTTTGAAAAAGTCTTGCATTGTAATGTAAAAACTGTAATTTGGAAAGGTCACAATCCTATATTTGGAATCACTGAAATGTTAGTGGATAAAACTCATTTTTCATCCTCAAAGTTTTCATTTGTTGGTTTCAATAATAATATTTACATTTCCATTCTGATGGAAAAGAAAAGAAATCCTTGTCTCTTTCATGGACAGAGATAGGAAGCCACATAATTGCTGCGTGCTTGTATCTAACAAAGAGGGACAATAGCAAAATGCAATCTTTTGGAACTAAAACTGAATTTAGTTGTGAGGAATACTGACGTCGGGTGGAAGACGCAGGATGATTTCTGCATTTGTTTTTGACACCATCAGTTTTCTGAGCAGAGCACAGTGCTGTTTTTAAAAAGAAAAGGTCTCTGCCTGGAGCTCACAGGGGTTTTGAGCGGGCTTAGTAGCCATTGATGTGTGGTTTATAAATAGAAAACTGATTTAAAAGAGTGTGCCAATGTCAACTCTGCTACCTGTGGTGTCTCATGGCACTGACAGGGATTCACAGCACCAGCATGGAGTGTCTGAGGAAAGACATGTGAAGGCAGGGTAAAGATGGCAGAGTTTTTGATTAATTATGAAGAAAATTAAAAGGAAACTGTACATATTCAGGTTCTACTATAGAACGAATATATACAAAGAAGGGAAGGCACAAATTGCAGCCTTGAATCAAACACAGCACCCATGAGGTGATCGACAGTTTTGCAATGGGATCCTATTTGCAAGATTTCACCCCTAATTACACTCTGAAGCACCAGGGGGTATAGAGGTCAGGGTTTCAGCTTTTTCTTATTGATATTTAAGGTTGTTGGCAGCCCCTCTCAGGTGCACAGAGTTTTAGTGCTTCCACTTGTTCTGGAATAGCAATTGGATTAAATCAGAAAGCAGGACTAAAAGCATGATAATTTTAGGTGACTGTTCTGTAATAACCACATCTGAGTGAAATGCATACTTGCTATCTGTCCGTTTTGGCATTCTTCAATAGTGAGGCTGGTTTTGTATTTTTTCAGTACTTAAAAATGTAATATTTTATTCATAGGAAACCTGCAATCTGGCAATTGCTCAGGACAGGAACAACTATTGTTTTATGAGTCTTACAACTTTGCCCAACATATGTTTGAAAATCAAGAAGGAATAACATATGTTGAGGGATTCTGCACTGTAAAACGTCTTATGAAAGGGAAAAGATTACAATGACGCAGAATAAGAAAGTATAGTAAAATGAAAGGAAGCCCATGAATATTCAGTCAATAACTCTTGTCACTGCTAATGTGCACTAAGAGCTCCTGAGTACTGAGCAGTATGGGTTAGGTGTGGAAAGACAGATAGTACATCTTTGCACCCTTCAGATAATTTGACACAAAAAATATACATTAAAATTTAAGAGGCTTTTGTCAAGTACATAGTACATTGGAATTCATGTTTGCTTTCAATTTGTGTTGCACAGGATGGGCATAATATTATTACAGAAGTCTGTTCAATATTCAAATTTTTTTAAGCAGGCTTTAATACTAATTTTTGACTTCTTTAGCAGCTGTTGACAATAAAGGGCACCATTCAACATCAAATGTACATCTTGAGTGAGAGATAAAAGGTCAAAAATGTATGGCAATGTCCACTGAATGGAGTGAAAATTTAAATTGTAGCAGGCCTAGTTATCTGAGTCTTAGTCCCCACGCTAAGCTTCTGCATTTCAAGATAAGAAGAATTTAATGGGAACCCTTATATTCCTGTTTTAAAAAAATATATATCTGTAACACACGGTTTCATTTCCTTTCAATAGTATTGTTATGTCTTGCCACGTCTGTAAAATTGTATGATACAGATGTTATGCCGAATAAATTTTGTCTGGCTTAGACAATTAAATTATTTTTAAAACATTGTTCTTCATCCATAAGAGCAGAATGTTAGCTATTTAATGAACCGTGTGAGGATTTGAAATTTCTGCTTCTCTAACAATTATGCCTTGCAGTTGCCTATCTGAAAGGGGAAAAAATAGAGATGAGTAAAGGTTATGCCTTTGACTGAAATATTCCTAGGAGTAGATACTTCTGCTTAACTGAGAAGGAAAGCAAAATAAAATCAGCTGAAGGAGAGACAAAACATATGCTAGACATGACTCTGAAAGTAATTTACAGACATTTACCTTTCATGACTTTTACTGACATCTCTGAGTACCAGGGAATGCAATTCTACAGTTCACTCCAGCACAGAAATGTAAACACCAGTTTAGAAAGAGCACAAGTTAACAGTGTCGACTTATTCATCTTTTGAAAGGCATCTCTAGTAAATATTCTGTAAACTTAGGTCTTGGGATTAACATTTCCACCTTCACCAATACTATACCTGAAGATATTCCATCCTGTTTCAACATATAAGAGTCTGGTGGGGGCAGTAGGTCCACACACATACATGTTTTATATATAATCTTTTTACCTGAAGCAACATGGAAGTGTATTTTACAATAAACATATACCATTAGATGTCTCACAATAAAATAAAGCCAAATAAGCACATAAGTGTGAATTTTAAATGAAATATTTTTTTTTCTCAGTGTTAAACCACTAAAAATGGGAGTATCACTCAGTAAATATTCTGAAAAATTTCACAGTGATGTTTTTTATTTATGCATTATATCTAAAAATTTGACCTGGCAGAAAAAACATTTGAAAAACACTTGAATTGGATCTGTTTGTCCTGTGTAGCAATAGTCTAAAATTTTGAAGTAAAATAACCTCCTCCCCGTTTTTTTAAAAAAGCAAGCTACATATTTGAGGTGGTAGAATTTATTATGCAAACACAAGCACATATTAAATGCTACTTGATCTGAAATGAACAAATAATATACAACAATACTTGTTTCTGTTCTCCATTATTTTCACTAGCTTACACTGACAAAAATCTTTAATGTAATTTCCTGGAAATAAATAAAATAATATGTTCTGTAAGGCAAAGTTATCAAACATATAAAGTGACAATGAAAATAAAAAAAAAATGAACCCCATGAACTCAGTAAAGAAAAAAAAATCACATAAACTATATGTCCATTTTTAACAATTTTGTATTTTCTGTAGACATCGAATAGTGGGGTTATCATGCTTAATTTATAATATGTGCCAGGATATCAATACTGGGCAAGATGCTGGTACTGAAGAGAGGATGATAACAAATTTATGAAATTCAATGCTAAATACAATACACAAAATTATTGATTCTGAATTTTGCCATCACCTGCTATGCTCTGTACAGCCTTTGGCTTTCTAAACCCTTTTGGTAGAACTGTGTTTCTTCTTACTCTAGTTCTGTTAAAAGAATAAACTGGGGAAACCTTCCCCTTCTGTCCCTAAAGCTGGTTTGTTTGTTTGTTTTTCTCTTTAAAAGCAGCAGACCAGAACATAATTGTTGAGTGCTTAAGTAGTAGAAGTGTCTATGCTGGGAGTATCTCCTTTTCTATCCCAGATGTTGACAGGAAACGGAAAGGGAATTTCAGCACCAACAGTGGCAATGTGTGAGGCAAGGCCTCCAGCAAGGACTCCAGCTCCCCTATGAGATCAGATAACCTGCAGAGAAAGAGGCAGCCAGAACTCAAATGATATATCTTTTTCAAACAACACTTTTATTAGTACCACTTTCTAATATTGAGATAGTTATTCTGATTCCAATAATGTGTGAGACTTAGATGGTGTTGCTAGATGGTGTTGCTCATCAAATATATGTATATTTTCAGATGGTCAACTAAAACATATAGTTACTGATGGACAGATAAGGAATACTTATGCATGTATGTTAGTATGTGTTTATTTAAAAAACCTTATGTTTTACTCACCTAGTTGCAAGAACATTTGCAAACTCAATGGGTACAAACTCCTGAACACATGTAGGTGCTACCTATAATATTTACCAATAGTTTCTCAAATACATTCTTGTCTGACTCACCTGTATGACCTGACATCACAGGATGTCAGCAATACCTCTGGTCTGAAACTGTAGAGTTGCAGAGATTTTACATAGTCAAATAATCACACAAAACTCTAGCCAACTGTTGAAGAAGTCACCACTCAAACTGAGGCAACCGTGTTCCCACACAGAGCCCACTGGGCACAGACTATCTGAATCAGGAGTAAAACGTGGATGAAAAGATTGCATTTACACACACAATTGCATATGAAAAGCTAAAGAGAGAAGCATATACCTGATTACACATATGTTTCTTCCACATGAAGGATCCTTCCGTATGAAGTCTGGCTTGGAGCTAATGTATAAGCCCAGTAAATTGCACTGTTATATCTTCTTGTAGGTGAGCTGACAAAGAATGAAGCTACAACAGCAAAACAGGCTTGTTTTTGTTGTTGCTGCCCAGTGCAGCACCAGCAATTACACAGTGCTGATCGACTCCAGCCACAGAGCACAGAAAACCTCTCTCACTTTTCTCAGCTCTCGCCGGTGACCAAAATGCAGGAAAGTAACTCATGCATCTGAATAGGGAGATGGTTGTTTAGAACCCAAGTAAAAAAATGTGGAGGAAAAACAAAGAAGACTTAGACACACTTTCACCCTGAATTTAAAATTCACACCTCAAAATAAAGCTGTCTCAGAAAACTTTCTTGCTTGAATTAACCTATTTACAATGCTTGAGTTCAATGCAGTTTTTCTTTAACTCAGATTTACTTAGACTCCTGTGATTCCTCTAAATGTTCTGCAGAAAATTCAGAAGTATGCTGTTTCAGGGGAAAATGAAACCTGTAAATCGCACATCTCTTTTCAAGACAGTACAGAAGTAAGCTGAAAACAGAGTTTCACACATGATCTACAAATGTATAGAACAAATGCTAGTGAACTGATGCTTTTTGAAAGATGCACAACTTGCTCTGGGCGGAAGTGTTGCGTCTGACACTTCCCTGAAGTATCATTACCCTGTGAACATTCACTGTAGTCACCACAGAAATCCCCAAAAGACAAATGATTTCCCTGGAACTGGCTACCCTGGTTAATATCAAGCTGGCTACTGGAGAACAAGAAAAGATGCTATTAGCGAGCACGTGGACAAAAAAGTGAAGAAGAATTAGGAGGAATAAATATAACTCTATATATTAAGCTGTATTCCTAGAAGAACCAGAAAAAATAGATGTACGTTGCATCTGAAAGGAGCAAGAGGGAAACAATTATCCACTGTCGAGCCAAAACTCTTCCAAAATTTTGGTCTTATAAGGTGTGGTACCCACAGGAGCAGCAGAGGACTTGAGGAAGTATGTGATGATGTCTCCAGGGGAAACAAGTCTCTCAAAAGACTGCAGGAAAGAACTAGAAGTACCAAACAGACACATGCTTTATGCCTCTGGGAAGGCTTTCCTTACCTTTAGGAAAAAGAAAAAAGAAAACCTTGATTGTTTTGGGAGTCATAGAATGAGGAAAAGGATAAATAGAATATCTAAACCCAGTAATCATTATAAACAAAACTAAACAGAATACCATATTTTGAACAGAACCCCAAAGAAAATCTACCCTTCCATCCATCCATCCATCCATGTACATACACACACAAAAAGGACCATTTCTTCTATCTTCAAGGCTGGAAAGCAGAAAAGATGTAGAGGCCAAGAGTCCTCTTAAGCTTCTCTCATCAAGACTAGGCACACCCAGTCAGCAGGTACAGTGAATGCCTTAATGAGCAAGACCTGAAATTCCCTGGATACTAGAAGCTGTGTTGAACTTCCAAGCAGTGCTGGACTTTATCTATCTTAGATAATCATGAAGGGCCAGCTCTGCCATCCATGCCACAAAAACCTTCTACCTAAATGCAATATGGATGTTAGGTTCATTGCACATGTAGAGACTTTATATGAATGCAGCGACATGCTAATTCATGTAGAAATGGTTTGTTGGTTTGTTGAATTATGAGTACTTTAAACCCTTGAAAGTCTTATCTTTATATCTATTACACAGTTGTAAAAAGCTTTAGCTCCTCAAAATCCATTTCCAGGGGGTTACACACAGTACTATATTACTAAAGAAAAAAATAACATAGAAAACAAACAATCCATGCCTCATCTCAAGGGGAAAAAAAAAGTGGTTAGCGTAGAACAGTTTTTTTTTTTTTTTTTGGGCGGGGGGTTATCTCCCAGTAGTATGCATTTTGAATATAAATTTGAACACCATTTACAAAAGCAGAAAATTCCCAAAGTAACAAAAATTCACCAGAGCCCTTAATACAAAGCAGAAGGTGTAATATCCTGATAAATAAACATAATAAAAAAGTGAAATGATAATGTTTAAATAGAGTCAAGGGAGTTTCACATGATTTATACCAGGTGAAGGTCTTGTTCATATAATTGAAGCATTCACCACTAGACCAAAGTATATTTTTCTCATGTGGTATTCAAGCTATTTTTCCTCAAAATACCTCAGCTGCAACATGTCACCTCCAAAAATAATTCTACAGAATTTTTTGCCTGAGGATTGTCTTTGCAATGATTATATATGTATATATATATTCATACCTGGCAAGCAAATGCAGCTTCTTCCAGAAAGATTCTTTGCTTCTGTTTAAATGTCAAAAGTAGCCTACAAAACCAAACTGTTGCCAAACCCAGACTCTATGAATGTCACAGTGATGCATGCTACATGCATGCTGTTTGCTCATTTTTTATGCATGTCAAATTGTGTCAGATTCACCTTAAAGAAATGTTGTATTTCAGAAGCAGCTACCTGAAGCTTACAGTGAAATACTCTCTGCATGGGTCAGTAGTTACCAGAGTTTCCCACCACTAGGATGAATAAAGGCACTTTGCATACCTGTTTCTCAAGCTTTAACACATCTGAGTTTCTACTATCAGAAAAACGCATTATTAAAGTATTTTGGACACATTCATTCAAATTACTATTTCCCTTACTTCTACATATAGTTAACATAGGTGATTTTTGTTGTGTCTTTGATATAACTGCAAATTTTTTTTTGTCATAGAAAGATCTCCTGGACAGTTAACCTCCAGCTTCTAAAGACCAAATTATTATATCCAGTGATATCAGAGGGCTTGCTATGACACTGAGTTTCACATATGAGCTTTTAAGAATTGATGTATTTCATTCTAGGTCAGGAAATTTTCAGATCATGTAAGTCCAAAGCTGATAGTTCTGTGTCTACACGGAGTCCAATGGAATCACAACTGTCCAGGGACAAAAGAAGCGTGAGTTGGTACCCACTGATAATCATACCGCTCTTATGATAATTCAACACAGTGAAATAAAAAAAATCATATTCTCTTTACTCAAGAGATTATTTTTTGAATGTACGTGCCTTCAGCTTCTCCTTTTTCGGAGTTTGTGAATTACTGCTTTAACTAATAGATCAACTTCTGTTGGCATCAACAAAACCCCCAAATCCTCAGTCACACAAATACTTGTACTACCTTTAGGTGGCAAAGTCTTTGAGGTGTGAGCTGCAGAGGTGGCCCTTCATGATGATTTAAGATAGGTAAAGTCTACCATTATGTGGAAGCTCAACACAGCTTTCAGTGATGCCTACTGAGAAGACCAGAGACAATGGACTCTCAATGTAATACAGGAAGTTCCATATGAACATCAGGAAACATTTTTCACTGTGAAAAAAAGTAAGTTAGATCAGGTTGATTGAGCATTGACAGATTGTTCTGGAGGATCCCTCCTTCAATATGTTCAAATGCCTTCTTCAACCAGAAACACTAACCATTTTTTTTTCAACAACTTTTTTTTTTTCACTGACTTTGTGGTCAGTGATTTCACCATGGTATTCATGGTGCTGAGGGAGGTATCACACAAGTTGCCAACATCTGAAGTCCCTTTGTTGGAAGCAACATGGTGCTCACATTGATGATTTTCTTTTCCACAATTAATTTTTATGTTCTTTTTCCACATGTAGGGCCTTTTACAACTTTCTTTTCTTCAGTGATCTGAAGCTCCAGACTACATCCAAGTTTACTTAGTGTGGTGCCTTTTACATATGTCAGATAATGTTTCTTTGTGTCTTTTCTTACCCCTAAAATCGGTTTGTCCAGCTCTAGACCTTTTTAAGTGACCTTTACTGAGCTGGTTATAGTCTTCAATCTCCAGAACCAGGGAAACTCGGATTTGGCAGTTCAGAAGCGGTAAGGCTGTTGGAGCTGCATTCCCCCAGCTTCACATACCGAGCTACAGCAGTAGTGAGGCTGAGTGGGATGAGCCTGGGCACAGTGTTCCTCAGGAGTGTGTAATTTGGATTCCTGCCTCCCCACGTCCTTGTGATCCTCTGATCCTGTGGAGGTAGGCCTTTAACAGAGTGATGTTTCTTGTGGCAGGCCTTGGAGGAACTAGACCAGAATTTTGGCTCTCCCATCCACTGTTGTCTCTGTCCTCTTTTGTGGGTGCAGATGAGCTTTTACTACATAATCTCACCATCTTGTGACCCATTCCTTATCGCCACATAGTTGCACTATCTGTGCTGCATCCTGTGCCTCTGATTCTGAAAACCTCTACCGTCCTTCCAGACAGATGTATCTCTTTCTACCTGGAAAAACTGCTTGTTACCTATATATCAAACTACAGTACCACACAAATATGAACAACAGTAAACCAGATTATATGTGGATACCTGATCCATAGTTAGAGAGATGCTTCCACAGTGAGAAGAGAGGTCAAGAGGAGATTTTTCAACAACTAGGTCAAGAGAGGAGAGGTCAAGAGAAACACACTCAGAACAGACTTGACAAGCCTTTTTCCTGAGCCTGGGCAGACTCAGGACAAAGTTTATGGCCTATTACTAACACTGGCAATACTGTATTATGAGGTTACATGGTTGCACTTCATCACAGTAAAGCAATCGTGAACACGGGGTCCAGTCATCCAGACCCATCTTTCAGTCCACATCACTCAGTAACAGCCCTTTGGATATATGCCCTGGAAGAACTTCTAACTGGGTAATCAACTATTCATGACTTTCCAGGCTAGGGACTCTGAAGGCATTGGTTTGTGATATCCAAAGAATTTCTGAAATCCCCTGGATATTGACTTTTCCCCCTATATCCTCGTGCTTTATGAACTTCTCCATGCACCGTAAAGGCCATATTCCCTGCTGCACTATGGCCTTTGGGAAACAGATCTGCATGGATGGGTGAAGACAAACATGAATTCCTGTGCTTGTATATAACCTGAAAAATGTGAATCAGTGCCTGTTGATTCAAAGATTTGCATCTTCATCAGTGCAGTGCTGTAGTTGATGGCAGCAAATTCAGAATATATGAATATCAAGGAAATCCAAAGAATTTCACTACAAAGTTGTAAATCTCCCATACGAGAGCTGAATGACATGCCTTTATCAGAGTCATCTGGTTTTACCTATCCATGTAGACAGATGTGGGTCTGCGGATACACAGCACTAGGATGTGTCTTTCTTCCAAATTGCTTTTCAAAGTGAGCTGCCGAAGGACCATGTCCATAGCTGGGCAGTAGATGGAATAACTGAGCATTTATAAATCATTATTTATTGCCAGCATGCCTTGTAAAAACCCTGTGTTTTCGTCAAGCAACTGCAACTGCAGTCCTGGTCTCTGGATTGCCACAAGGATAGAAAGTACAATTTTTTTGACGCCCAATGACCCACATATTAGAAGACCAGGAAGCAATATTGCTAATTGCCAGTAAAGTGCCAGCTACTGATTCCTTTCCTCATTTTTTCAGCATTTTTCTTCTCAAATAGTACTAATGGATGATTTAAAATGCTAGACAGAAAAGTACATGGCTTTCGGGAATTTGTGAAACACCTTCCTACTTGCTAAGAACAGCTATAAGAAAAACTCTAACAGCAGACTCATAGAAGAGTTTTCCAGAGCTAGAAGAAAGATTGCAGTCCTAACTCTGCACTTATATAACATGGGCAGAAAAAAACGGAACAAGATCTTTACATAGAAGTTGATATTGCCACAAGAACTCCAACTGGGAATTTTCATTTGCAAAATTTTTTGTCAGTTAATAAACCTTCTTGAAACGGGCACTGATTATTAACTTAGAAAAGAGTTGAAGTAGAAATAATGCAATATCCTATAGAATGCTTATGAACTAAGTGGAAATTTAAAGTTTATAAATAATGTCAGTGATTTTGATTGTTTTAAATGTCTACATCTAAACCTTAGAGTAGACTTGCTACTTTGTCTGTCATAGGACTATAATAAATTGACATGTAAGAGGACCTATTTAACTTTCATAAATAATTTTTGAATAGCTTTAAAAGCAAATTAAAATATAGACAGTTTTTTCTCTTTGAATAAGTGATACAACAAGACATTCATCTGGTTTGGTCAAGTCACATCAAATTATGCCACATCACAGAATATGTTTAACCAAATGTAATGCAATACAAGTGAAATGTCTGCATCAAAATTTAAAGGAATAATTTAAAACAAAATTTAAAAGAAGTGAAAAAAGTAAGAAATATAATACTTAGATTTCCTTTTTCCAAATGTATCTCTGCTTTCTTGTCACAGACAGATGCCCCTATATTCTCAGAGTAAGTACTTCATATCCAGATGGTTATAAATAATATTGAAAAAAAAAACAAACAAAAAAACCCAAACATCAACCTCACCCCCACACCCTCTTTATGATTCCATTGAAATGCCACTTACTTTTTTCTTGTAATGGGTCTTGACAAGAAGATGTTCATGCTGTGTGACTTTGAAAATGCCCTTTTCTGGCAGACAGCTTTCCTGCCAGTGCTACTCTTTGCTGGCTTTAAACAACAGGAACAGGGGCCAATTTAAAGTCCAGAAATTAACTAATTTGAGACCCACAGGCTCCCCATGAAGCAATTGTTCGCTTGGATGGACATACTGTCTTCATTATTCCATAGATTTTGAAGAACTTAAATATTCAACGATTGAGGTACATTCTTTGCACTGTCAGTAACATAAGCGATGTGATTGTCCAAAAAAAGAAAGCACATTTCTATTTCGGAATGCATAGTGTGATATTCCAGCCCACACAGATGGGAATGCACAAAACATACGTATATACTAGGATTAAATTATATCCTGTGGAGATGAGTTGGACGGGTTTAAAAGAAAGAGAAATTTTCAATAGCCTTTGAACAGGATACTCTGAAGTGTGAATATATGCTTTATTCATCTTGTTCAAAATATGGAGATTCATTCTCTGCTTCCTTTGAAGAATTTTCATATTTCCTACTCTCCCCAATAGCTGGTAGCTTATTTTTGTTCAAATTGTTGGGTAACCTTGGTACTTCTCCCTCAAGCAGTCTGCTTAAGTGTGCTAGAAATTCTTGCTAGCTTTCAAATAGATTACATACTTTTTGTTTTAACAGTGGGGGAGCAATAGGAGACTAAGGAATAAAGAAAAGAAAAAGAAAAATAAAGATAATCTCTTGTGCTTTAAAATCTATTAAATTAGTCTCTAAAATTCAGTTAGAAAAAAAAGAAAATATATTTTATTGTTCTATATTTTAAAATTATTAATCAGTCAATGATTTCATTTTTTCCCCCTTGGTTCCTGTAGTCATACAAACCCATCTTACAAATTAAGAATCTGGCAACCGGTACCTCAAATTTCTGAAACTGTAATCCACTTCTAAATGAAGACCAGTACTAAACCCAAGACTGAAATATTAAAGACAGAGTATCATGATCTTGATTATTTAGGAGGTAAACTTTCCCAGATTAAAACTGCAGCAATGGGAGTGTTTTAGAACTACTAACTCCTAAACTCAACCTCCTAAAATTTAAGCCTTAGGTTTCTTAATCAAATTTGTGACTGAATTTGTTTTCTAATCTATCCTTGTCTTCCATGCACTGTATTTCCTCATGGACATAGATTTAGACTGACCTGGAGAGGTGCCTTAGACAGGAGAGTCTTTGACAGTTTAGCGTTTCTAATTTCTGTTGTTGGCTGAGGACAGGTAAAATTATGGAAAATATGCATTCCACAAGCATGTCCTAAATCCAGCTTTTCCAAAAGACTGCAAGAAACCTTTGAATTCCTCTTATATCCCTTCAAGAAATTATATGAAATCTTTCAGGATTCTTCAGATGTCGGCTTTTCCTTATAGAGTAGAAAATTTTCAAAGTTTAATATACTGTTGGGATTAAATTTCAATGTATTTTTCAGGAATAAAAATAGGATGGACACTTGAGACTAAGTGAAATAGGGAATAAAAATTTTCATTAAAATATAAAAATATTTTTATTGGACAAACAGTACAATTTCCAGTGACTACTATGCTAGACTCTACAGACATTTCAGTTAAACAGAAGGAGAGAAGGAGAAACAGACATGCAGACAGATGATCTGATAACTCTGTCAACAGCTTACTCATTTCTTTTAATAACACCTAAAAGTAACAATCTGCTGTCTAGCTAACAGTATCCAATTTCATTCTGTAATTTTCTCTATAGGTGTGTTGCATCATATTAAAATACTTAGCTACAAAGCTGTGGTCCTGATGATCTGTGTTTGATTAAAAAAAAAAAAAACCAACAAAATATTTTGCTGTGCTGATATGCTCAGACAGCTCCTAGTACACTATTTAATGAATCAGAGACCGCAGAGCTGTATTATTAGAGCAGTACAAATAAACTAACTTTACTGACAAAGTTTGAGTCACATTTTATTGGTTCAGCACACTGTTACGATGTATTGGTTTTGATATCAGTATCACAGGATGGCTGAGGTTGGAAGGGACCTCTGGAGGTTTCTGTGTCCAGCCACCCGCTCAAGCACAGGCATCTAGATCAGGCTGCCCAGAGCAATGTCCAGATGGGCTTTGGAAGCTGTCCACAGCCTCCTGGGGCAATAACCCAGACCTCAGTTACTTTTTTCACAGTGAAAGGTGTTTCATGATGTTCAAGTGGAGCTTCATCTGCTTCAGTGAGAGTCTATTGCCTCTGGTCCTCTTACTGGGCATCATGGAAGAGATCCTGGCTCTGTCTTCTTCATACCATCCCTTCAAGCACTTATGCACATTGATAAAATTACCCGAGCCTTCTTTTCTTCAGGTTAGAGAGTCATGGCTTCTCTCAGCCTTTCTTCATATGTCAGGTGCTCCAGTCCCTTCATGGTTTTTTGCAGCCCTTTGCTCTCCTTTCTGCAGTATATCCATGCTTCTCTTGGACTAAGGGGCTCAGAGCTGGACACATGTGTGGCCTCTGCAGCACCGAGTAGAGAACATGCACAGACAAGGTGTCGTGGTATGAATTACATATCTCAGCTCCATACCCCAGCATCATGGGACAGGATCTATACTTGCATTATTTCAAGCACTTGGAATGAAGATAAAACATCCATGTGAGTGCCACTATGCATCCATGTGTTCCTCTATATATACATGTATTCCTGTTATTGTATGTCTGTTTCCAGTAAACCACTTAATTACCACAATACTCCTGAAACATTTCAGTTAAGATAAATGGCAAAAGGTTAAGGTATGAGATGAATATGCTGTTCATAAAAATCAGCTCAATTATGAAACAAATCTCCATTATGTCTCCATGGAGGCAAAGGTTGAAATCTGGGCTTTAATCTACTCAGAATCAAAGCAACCCACACAAGTTAAACATTAGGAATACTCTTACTGTGGGGACGTCTTGAAAAAAAACCACCAAAACCCAATGAACCCAAAACTCCAAAGGATTCAAGTATGAAATACCCTAAATACATTGTTAAACAAACACATTTTTAAACAGCATAAATAACTGTACTACTTGTTGAATTCTCTAAAGGAAGTGAAGGAGATATTTTTTTTTCTCTCCTCTTGACACAATGATTTCTTGCTGGTGGTCTCTCCCACCAGAATACACACACACAAGTGTTAATATTATATTTGTTCAAGGTTTCAAAGGTTTCAGGAAGGGTGAAATAAAAAAACTCTAACTCTTTAGAAGCCAGCAATTTTTATTCACTAGATGTCTAAATTTCATTTATAGTCAGTAAATAGAGCCACCAACCAGTGACATTAACCTAAAATCAGTGCAGAAGTTTATATTTCACAATAATTTCTAGAGGTTTTTATTTTGTGTGGAAGAAGCCTTTACGAACTACTTAAATGCTTAATTTTTAGATTGCAGCAAGATTTTAAGATGATAGAAGTAACATTAATGTCATTATTACTTTCTGCTTACACCTATCTTGCTTGTTACAAGTATCCTTATGTAGAATGGCAGAACTAGAAGAAATCTCAAAAGCTCAACAGCATCACTTCTTTTATTTTTTTCAAACCCCTTTTGTTAGCAAGCTCCAAGCACTCAAAGTAATTCAATATATTTCTTTACTTTAGAAAACCCAAAGTCAGTTGAAGTCAGTCCTGATAATTCAATGGGCTATAAATCCTATTAATATTTCCTCTATTATCCTGATTGCTTTTTGTCTTATTTGGGATACCAAAGACTAGGAAAAAAATATTATCTAAAACTACTATTTCAGTTCCTCTCCAACAAATAACTTGAAAAATGATAAAATTTATGAGTTAGGTTTCTTTTTCATTTAGATTTTCTTTTTAAGATGAACATAATATACCCACATTGACAGTGATAAAATGTAGTGGAATACTTTCTTTGCAATGATAAATAGAGACTCAAAAATAACCTTTCAGATGAGAAATTTTTCACTGACACTGTAAAATTTACTTATTTACTGATTAGAGGCATTATAAACTATCCGTATATTTTTTAAGTGGATAATGGTCTGAATAGTGCACTGAAGTTAAGATATTGGTATATCAGCTTCAAAATATTTTTCATAAAAAATCTTTTTATGTTATCTGCTGTTTTGTTCTCTCATTTGAACCAAAAACTTCTTAAATAAGACAATATTTTCACTCCTGAAATAGAGTCACAGTTGTGGAGGAGAAATATATTTGGACTCCATTATTTCTCCAGATAAATTTGGAAGAGAAAATCCAAGGCATTTTGGCTTGATTTGAAACTCGGATGTTCATTTTACAAAATGTTCATAGCACTCCTGCTGAAACCAAGCTATACTAGTGAGCCTAGTAGCAGATCTGTCCTTATTGTTATATTTCCCAAGCTATCGGTAGTACAGGACTTTTCTAATAGATGAAAAGGTGAATTTCTTTGCTTTGTTAAGTTTTTGTTCATAAAAGTCTGTTAAGGTTGAGGAAAGCATTCATCTTTCTTACTGATAGAGAATATGAGTCATGGATCATTAGACTGAAATACAGTAATAAAAAGTTGATAGTAGTTTCTCTAAGCCAAAAGAAAATAAAGCATGACAAAAGATTAAATATTCTGAAATACCTAAATGACTTAGGAACCTAAAATCAATGTTTAGATGTATGTTATTATCTTGGATCCTATATAGATCTGGAAAACAAGAATTATCACTTCTTGCTATCAGTCTCTGAATAGTCATTCTGGATTCCCTAAACGGGACTCATCTCATCTTCCTTAAACATCTACATTGAATCTGAATTAATAAACCGGGGCTCTCTTTATACTTGGTAGAGAATAATAGGCACTCTCAGGGCGCAGTTCATCTGACCTACTTCAGATGCCTATTTTAGGATAAGAGGAATTGTGACCTAGAAGTGCCTGTTTCTCTTCTTTGACTTCTAGGGAGCCTGAAGTGATTAGCTCAGGTGCAGACAGTCTTAATGTGCATGTTTAGCCAAATTAATTCCTCCTTTTTCCTGTGATTTATATCTTTGGGAATTTTGTGTACCAAAGTACTTATCCGTACTTATCTGACTTTTCTTCATGAAAAAATATCTCTCTGAGCAAAAACATTTCTTTTGTTACCACTCATGTTATAGTGTTTAAGTTTTCACCTTGTTACCAGAAATATAATTAATTTGCAAAGGGATAAAATATAGAAATATAATTCCATATTTAGTCAAGTGAACAAACCCCTTAAAATAAAATGTAAGTTATTGGAGCTCAAAGACAAAATGACATTATAAGTTACGATTAATACAAATACGCTAAACACCCAGCTGCAGATATTTCTGGAGGAGATAATGAAGGATTAGGTCTCTTTCACCTAACTCCCCATTATCTTTCTTAGCTCTGGTTCCTAAAAGTCATATGCCAAAATCTATATTAAGAGCAAATCCCATTTAAAAAAAAAAAAACAACCGAAACAGCGGGGAAGAATGTACCTAACTCATAGGGAGCTCTACTTGCATCTTTTTACTCATCAATTAATGGGATGGAGTTGTGGTTGCCTCTTCCTCTGACTGACACAGCAGGAAGGGCCACCTGTGATGCCCTTTCACTTCAGGCTGCAGCTGTTCCTAGGAAGCTCTGGAAGAAAAAGCCAGAACAGGGAGGTGAACATGGTTATATCAAAGTATTAAAGATAACTTAGTACTTCTACTTGTGTCCTTCCTCATACACACACCATTGTTTATGACCTATTTTTCATTAGTCCCGCTGCTATTTTGAAACTATTTACATATGGCATGAGACAAGTTAGCCAGCAACGAATTTGTAGGATGTACTACCTGTGTCAAGCAGTACATTTAATCAATTAATGTGGCAGCTTTTACAACTTGCTAACTATCCTGAGGAAGATCTCTGACAGGACTTTGTGTATAGGGTTTAAAAGTTACTAAACACCACTACTTACTCAATATCTAAGTTCAAAGTAAGTCATTAATCAAAAAAGCTAAGCAGACCCAGAAAAATTGCAAAATTTAGGAAGGTTATGTCAAAGAGCTCAAAAAATGATAGCCTGCTTTTCTGAGCTTTTGTCTTTCAAATTATTTATTTATTTATTTATTTATTTTGAAGATCACTTCTATTTAATTTTCTTTCTCCTTCCTTTCATTTCAAGTTTCTTTCCCAGGGGTCAGCTCCACCTGCTTACTGGATCGACATTTTTATGCTTGTCTGTTTCACTCTTTGCTTTACTGGCTCTTAATTGTATACTGAATGAGATCTGAGCACAGGACAATCTTTTCTACCCTGCTCCGGTTTCCATGGAAAAGAAAACATGATGGAAAACACTACACTCTCCAAATAGTTGTGTCTACAACCCAGAATTCCCTATTTCAGCAATGTGTATGACCAACAGAACAAGCAGAAAACAATGTGTATATCCTTCAAAGAGTTTTTTTCTTCCTTTTTGAAATTTTGTCTATATTCACTGCTTGCAGCTAATACTCAGACCTCTCATGCCATGTAGCTGTCATACAAGTCAGTATTTATGTTATACCAAATATTTATTTGTTTAGGAAAAGTAAATATTGCAGCTTTTTTTGGAGGCAACTACAGAGCTGTATTGCTTTCTTATCTGCCCCTGGAATGAAACAGAGTAAGTGTTCCTGTCCTTTCTTTTTTTCTAATCCAAATATATTAGTTGAAAAATATTACACTGTTTTAATAATGAATAAACTAGAATAATGTGAAGCTTATTGATATTCATAATGGAATGTATTCACATGCATTGTTTCTGTAATTTTTTTCTGAAATCTGAGGTTTTATGTACAAAAAAGAACAAAAGACATGCTCTGTTAAAAATAAATAACCTATATCTGAGGTTGAAGATTTATTTTTCCATGAAATCGCAAATCCTATATATGCAGGAGCCCTATACATATATAGTCTACTATAGATAACTGAGCTAGGACACTGATGTCAGTAAGTTTGTGTCTGAAAGACTAAGAGACATACCAAAACTAAGAGACACATCAAAATTAGCTGCCCTTGTCCTTATGGGGATCTTCAACTTGCTGAATGTTAACTGGGAACACCACACAGCTGGCACAAACAGGTCCAGAAGACTCCTAAACCACTTGTATGAAAACTTTATACAGGGAGTTGACAAGGGAAAATCACCTCCTTGATTTGTTGCTTTTTAACAGAGGAGGTCTCATGAGTGAAGAGGTGATTCCTGGCTGTCTTGAAGAGAGTAACTATGAAGCAAATTAATTTAAAATCCCTATTGACACGAGAAAAAGTGCCAGCACAACTTCAAGCCTGGATATGAAGAAACCAGACTTTGGACTGCTCAGGGAACTAGTAAGTAAAGACCCCTGGGAAAATGCTTTTGAAGATTCTGGCATCCATCAGTGCCAGTCATCTTAAGCACCACCTCCAAAGGACACAGGAATAGGCAATTCTAAAACATCAGAAGTTAAGCAGTTGAGGGAGAAGACTGGCTTGGTTGAGCAGGGAACTTTTGTAGCTAAGGCAAAAAAAAAAGAAAAAAGTGTATGCCCAGTGGAATTGCTCAGAGCACCAAGCCTGACAGAGTTAAAGATGCATTTAGACAACTGTCTCAGGCATATGGTGTGATTCTTGGGGCTGTCCCATGCAGGGCCAGGAGTTGGGTTTTGATGATTCTTGTGGCTCCCTTCTGATTTAGGATATTCTATGATTCTATAGGTACTTACAGAGCAATTACCTGCAGGTTTAAAGCAAAGTAACAGCAAGACATGTTCTTCTAGAATTTCATCCATGGGAAACTTCCCCTTGCCCAGCACTGATTCCTATCAATAATATCCTTAAGGAAATATATTCATCTTCTCCTTGCTTCCTCTTTGAAGGTTTCAGCTGGATTCCATATGAATGATCCCTTATTTTCCAGAAAACGTGGCAATCCTTTTTTCTTTCAATATTACTCATCCGATGTTGCTGTCAGTTCCATTTAAACAGAAAATTACTTATTTGAGAAGTAGAAGGAAAATGTTATCATTTCCTCATGGTAAATTATACATATTGTCTTGGGAAATAGCATTTTTGTGAATAATCAGGAAACAGGGGCTAGTGGTTAAATGTGTTTGAGACGAGTCTCTGTCATTTTTTTGCCTGTTTAAATGAAGGTGCAGGTAGAAATTGTAAAGCCACATTTTAACCAATCTAAAAGATGAACCTAAGTCTTCACAAAAAGAAAGTTAGAGCATTTCTTTGAGATGAGTTGGCAACCAAAATCTTAGTTGAAAAGGCTTATCAAGCCTAGCCATTCAATTACATTAATCCTTCTTAAATTCTTTTAATAAGGTAATTATTGCTATTATAAACTGGGGGAAAGAAATCTGTGTGCAGAGTTGGAGACAATGTAATCAATAATGAAACCTGCATCCTGCCTCCTTTGTTAATCACTCTTAATACTCAAGGGAAAGAATAAAGCAGTATCAGTAACCATATATCAAATGCACAGCTAAATAACATTATCCCTTGCCAAACCCATGCTGACATTCTTCAGTCTAGATATTTGCTCTATAACTAATTGGACAGCCAATTTAACATCTTTATGAATGAGATAATTTAGGATGTTTTCTTACTGCTTAGAATCAATAAAAAAGAAAAACACATTTTTTTCTTTTAATTGATTTAATTTAATGCCTCACCATTTAACCTCAAAAACAAAATAAACAAAATACTTTAGGGAATGACTTCCTATAGTTTCCCTTTATGAGTAATGACTTAGTATTTCTCAGATTTTTCCATTGTATTTGCATTTTTTATTTTTAACAGCTTCTTTGAACTTCATCAGCCTGTAAAAAATTGCATTTGTCAAAGATATTGTATTTGTCCTCACTGAAAACAACGTCCACTTGCTGTACTATTGCATACAGTTAGTACATCCCAAATGCACAACTTAATGTCTATCTCTATTAAATTTCACAACATTTCTGTGAGTCCATTTTCTAGCCTGTTCAGGTTCCTCTGAGTAACATTCATGCCCTCCTGTATTGACTACTCTGCAAAATTTGGTGTTTCCTCCCTGGATACACTCATCTCACCCCACACAGCATTAACAAAAAGTTTGGCCCCATTGATAGATACTTGAGGGAAAACACTGTTAACTGACCTCCAACTGAACTTTGTACCTGCTGATTACTACTTCTGAATTCTGATTGCCAGCCCATGCTTATCCATGTCACCAGAAGTCTCACATAAAAGACTATGTTGTTACTAAAGAACAATTTTTTATTGGTAAATCTGTGGTGACTGTTTGCAATCACCTCGCCCTTTTTCAGGCGCCAGAAAATAGCTTTTAGAAGATTTGCTCCATCACCTTCCCAGGGGCAGAGGTGAGGTTTATTGGCACATAGGTAGGTGGATATGATGTTTACATGTCAAAGTTTTAGTAGTGGAGGTCCTGCAGAGGTGGCACCTATGAGAAGAGAACAGAAGCTGCCCCTATCTTGGAGAAAGCCAGTTTCAGCTAGCTCTAAGATGAATCTGCCACTGGCTGAGGTGGAATCAGTCAATGCCTCTGTAATAAAATATTTGAGAAAGGGTAAAAAAATGTCTTTCAACAGCTTATAGAGAGAGGAGTGAGAATATATAAGAGAAACATCTTTGCAGACACCAAAGTCAGTGAAGAACTAAGCAAACAAAAGGTGAATCAGGGCTTAAATCTTTCATCATCAATGGACAAACCATCCTCATGGACAAACTGTCCTGCAGCTGTCTAAACATGAAGAACTTTCTATCTGAATATAGAAATATCCATGTCTCTCCATTTCTATCTGAAACCTGTGGGTTCTAGCCATTACTGGTATGGGATCTTCAGGTGATTCAAACAGGAAGTATGGTATCAGCGGCTGCCTCGTGAAATAAGGCAAGAAAAAGACCAAACCAAAAATAGCCACCTCCCCTCCACCCAATTTATTCTTGTAATGTACATGCGAGTAATAATAATAACGATAATGATAATAATAGTAATGTTGCCTCAAGAATAAAAGAGATAATGCATGTGATCAATACCCTAAATCTGAGGTTCTGCAGAAGAAGCCTAAGGCCTTATACATCCAAGTTAACTCTACCTAGAGGAATCGTATGAGACCTTATATGAAAGTAGTGAATTGCTAGAGAGATGATGTTACCTGAAAATTGCTGATCTAAATCAGTTAAGCAGTAGCAAATCTGGTGAGCGACTACCACCTAAAGCAAAATCTTGGTGGTAAGACTGAGATAGCTGCTTTCCTGCTTAACTGATTGTATGACACAAAAATTTGTTTGCTTGAAGACGAATATAGATACAAACTGAAAATTCAGGTTTGTGACATAAGGTGTAGTCACTTGAAAATCAGATGGCAGAATACCTCTTTTTCAGTGGCTTTAATGTGAAATTGGGCAGATGTATATTGGACATAGGGAAGACATTTTTATGATAAGGGTTGTGAGGTGCTGGAATTGATTGCCCAGGGAAGTTGTGGATGCTCCACCTCTGGAGGTGTTCAAGGCCATGTTGAATGGGGCTTTGAGAAACCTGATCTTTTGAAAGATGTCCCTATTCCTGTCAGGTGGGTTGGAACTTTAAGGTCCCTTCCAACCCAAACCATTCTGTGATTCTTACTGTGATTCTACAAAATTTCAGGAAATTTGTGGTTTGTTTGGTTAGTGGCTTTGGTTTGTTATCAAGCCTCTGAAAATTTTCTTTGCTTCGAAAATATTTGTGTTCTTTATGACAAAACTAATTTCCTTTAAAGCTGACCAGCTACAAGTATGCAACTCTGACATAGACAGGATAGCTAGGTGTTTTTATATATACCAGCTGTTGGATACTACATGGGAAAAATGACAAATAACGGAATAAAAGATAAAATTATCTGCAGAAATCAGCTAGCAAAACAAAAATGCAGCTCTAACTGGTGGATCAAAGCCCTCTTTTGTGACAGATAACATTCTGAAAAGAAACATATAGAGACTAGAAGAATGAGATTTTCTTCAGCTGGAAGCATTCCAAACTGATATATTAGGTCATTTTCAATACCCAAGTTGGATTAGTGCTTGCCATAATCCTCAGAAGAAAGAGATACTTCAGAGATATGTTAAAAGAAAAATTACAATGGAACTTTGAGAAACAAAAGAACAAAGAAAATCAGAATTACTAATATGAGGCAGATATTTAACAGCCCTTTTGTCTGAATACTGAAGTTTATCAAAACATGAGGCTAAGAAGATGAGGATAGAATTGTAGGTGGGGGGAATCAAACTCTTCCTATGCCTGCCTTCTCTGCTGGATACAGCACTAGTTACAGATTTAACCTATAAAGTGTGAGACTGCATATGAACAAAGAAAATAAACTTGGGACAGCTTATAGATGTAGATAAAAAGCTTTTCTGGAATCTGAAATTTTAGTGAAAAGATAACTTAGATCATTGAATGATTTAAAATTAGTTGTAAAAACACTCGGAAAAAATATTTGGAGACAAGGACAGCAGGAAGGATAATGATGGGAGTCTGATTTTAAAATCTGCCACTGTTTTTATGATAAGTGATTTTTCATGAAAATATATGTTAGT